>JASTWF010001501.1:0-77316 GCA_030390025.1 Squalus acanthias | reverse complement strand
CTCTGTCTGTATGTCTCTGGCTGTGTCTGTCTAAGTCTGTCTGTCTGTTTCTGTCTGTCTCTGTCCCTCTGTCTGTAACTGTCTCCCTGTCTGTCTCTGTCCCTCTGTCTGTCTCTGTCTCTGTCTCTCTATGTCTGTCTTTCTCTTTCTCTCTGTCACTCCGTCTCCTACTCTCTCTTTCTGTCTGCGACTATGTCTCTGACTCCCTGTCTGTCTCTGTTCTCTTTGATTTTTCTCTTTTTGTCTCTATCTGTCTCTGTCTTTGTCTGTATCTGTATGTCTCTGCCTGTCTCTGTTTTTTTGTTACCCTCTGTCTGTCTCTGTCTCTCTGTCTGATTGTCTGTGTGTGTGTCTGTCTCTGTCTGTCTTTCACTGTCTGTCTGTCTTTCTCTCACTGTTTGTCTTTGAATCTCGCTGGCTCTCTCTCTGTCATTCTCTGTTCCTGTCTGCGTCTGTCCCTGTCTTTCTGTCTCTGTCTGTCGTTCTCTGTCTGTCTGTCTCTGTCTGTCTTTCTGTCTGTGTCTTTCTATCTGTCTCTGTCTGTCTATTTCTGTCTGTCTTTCTTTCTGTCTCTTTCTGTCTGTCTGTCTCTTTCTGTCTGTCTGTCGCTTTCTGTCTGTCGTTGTCTGTCTGTCTCTGTCTGTCTGTCTCTCTTTTTGTCTGTCTCTTTCTCTCCCTCCGTCTATCTCTCTCTTTCTGTCTGCGTATGTCTCTGTCTCCCTGTCTGTCCTTGTCTCTGTTCTCTTTGATTTTTCTCTTTTTGTCCCCACTTCTCTATCTGTCTCTGTGTTTGTCTGTATCTGTCTGTCTGTGTTTCTTTGTTTGCCTCTGTCTGTCTCTAACTCTCTGCCCGACTGTCTCTGTGTGTGTCTCTGTCTGTTTTTCATTGTCAGTCTGTCTCTATCTGTTTCTGTCTGTCTTTCTATCACTGTTTGTCTTTGAATCTGGCTGGCTCTCTCTGTGTCATTCTCTGTTCCTGTCTGCGTCTGTCCCTGTCTTTCTGTCTCTGTCTGTCTCTGTCTGTTTTTCTGTCTGTGTCTTGCTCTCTGTCTCTGTCTGTCTCTTTCTGTCTGTCTCTGTCTATCTGTCACTGTCTATCTGTATCTTTCGATCTGTCTGTCTGTCTCTTTCTGCCTGTCTTTTTCTGTCTGTCTCTGTCTGTCTGTCTGTCTCTGTCTGTCTGTCTCTCTTTTTGTCTGTCTCTTTCTCTCTCTCTCCATCTATCTATCTCTTTCTGTCTGCGTATGTCTCTGTCTCCCTGTCTGTCCTTGTCTCTGTTCTTTTTGATTTTTCTCTTTATGTCCCCACTTATCTATCTGTCTCTGTGTTTGTCTGTATCTGTCTGTCTGTGTTTCTTTGTTTGCCTCTGTCTGTCTCTAACTCTCTGCCCGACTGTCTCTGTGTGTATCTCTCTCTGTCTTTATGTCTCTGTCTGCCTTTCTTTGTCAGTCTGTCTCTATCTGTTTCTGTCTGTCTTTCTCTTGCTGTTTTTCTCTGTCTCTGGCTGGCTCTCTCTCTGTCATTCTCTGTAGCTGTCTGCGTCTTTCCCTGTTTTTCTGTATCAGTCTTTCTGACTCTGTCTGTCTTTCTATGTCTGTCTGTCTCTGTCTGTCTGTCTCTGTCTGTCTGCCAGTCTCTGTCTGTCTGCCTGTCTCTGTCTTTCTCTTTCTGTCTCTGTCTGCCTCTTTCTGTCAGCCTGTCTGTCTGTGCGTGTGTCTTTGTTTGTCTGTGTCTGTGTCTGTCTCTCTCTGTCTCTGTGTCTGTCTCTGACTCCGTCTGTCTCTGTCTGTCTGTCTCTGTCTGTCTGCCAGTCTCTGTCTGTCTGCCTGTCTGTCTGTGCCTGTGCCTTTGTCTGTGTCTGTCTCTCTCCGTCTCTCTGTTGTCTCTGTCTCTCTGTCTGTCTCTGTCTCTCTGTCTGTCTCTGTCTTTCTGTCTGTAACTGTCTCTCTGTCTGTCTCTGTCTCTATGTCTGTCTGTCTCTGTCTGTCTCTCTCTGGCTGTCTCTGTGTTTGTCTGTATCTGTATGTCTCTGCCTGTCTCTATTTTTTTGTTACCCTCTGTCTGTCTCTGTCTCTCTGTCTGATTGTCTGTGTGTGTGTCTGTCTCTGTCTGTCTTTCACTGTCTGTCTGTCTTTCTCTCACTGTTTGTCTTTGAATCTGGCTGGCCCACTCTCTGTCATTCTTTGTTCCTGTCTGCGTCTGTCCCTGTCTTTCTGTCTCTGTCTGTCTTTCTCTGTCTATCTGTCTCTGTCTGTCTTTCTGTCTGTGTCTTTCTGTCTGTTTCTGTCTGTCTGTTTCTGTATGTTAGTCACTGAAGGCGAGCATGCAGGTGCAACAGGCGATCAAGAAGGCAAACGGTATGCTGGCCTTCATAGCAAAAGGGTTGGAATACAGGAACAGGGATACCTTGCTGCAGCTGTACAGGGCACTGGTGAGACCACAGCTCGAGTACTGTGTACAGTTTTGGTCGCCTCATCTGAGGAAAGATGTTCTTGCCATGGAGGGGGTGCAGCGGCGATTCACCAGGCTGATACCAGGAATGGCGGGATTGACCTATGAGGAGAGACTATGTAGTTTAGGGATGTACACACTGGAGTTTAGAAGATTGAGAGGGGACCTCATAGAAGTGTATAAAATTCTGACAGGTCTAGACAGACTAGATGCAGAAGGAATGTTTCCCTTGGCGGGTGAGAACAGAACTAGAGGACATAATTTAAGGATAAGGGCTAAACCATTTAGGACAGAAATGAGGGGGAATTTCTTCACTCAGAGGGTGGTGAACCTGTGGAACTCATTGCCACAGAGGGCAGTGTCTATCTGTCACTGTCTATTTCGATCTGTCTGTCTGTCTCTTTCTGTCTGTCTGTATCTTTCTGTCTGTCTGTCTCTCTCTTTCTGTCTGTCTTTGTCTGTCTGTCTCTGTCTGTCTGTCCTTGTCTCTGTTCTCTTTGATTTTTTCTCTTTTTGTCCCCACTTCTCTACCTGTCTCTGTGTTTGTCTGTATCTGTCTGTCTGTGTTTCTTTGTTTGCCTCTGTCTGTCTCTAACTCTCTGCCCGACTGTCTCTGTGTGTGTCTCTCTCTGTCTTTATGTCTCTGTCTGTCTTTCATTGTCTGTCTGTCTCTATCTGTTTCTGTCTGTCTTTCTCTCGCTGTTTTTCTCTGTCTCTGGCTGGCTCTCTCTCTGTCATTCTCTGTTGCTGTCTGCGTCTTTCCCTGTTTTTCTGTATCCGTCTTTCTGACTCTGTCTGTCTGTCTATGTCTGTCTGTCTCTGTCTGTCTCTCTCTGTCTGTCTGTCTCTGTCTGTCTGTCTCTGTCTGTCTGCCAGTCTCTGTCTGTCTGCCTGTCTCTGTCTTTCTCTTTCTGTCTGCCTCTTTCTGTCTGCCTGTCTGTCTGTGCCTGTGTCTTTGTCTGTCTGTGTCCGTCTCGCTCTGTCTCTGTTTCTGTCTCTGACTCCGTCTGTCTCTGTCTGTCTGCCAGTCTCTGTCTGTCTGCCTGTCTGTCTGTGCCTGTGTCTTTGTCTGTGTCTGTCTCTCTCTGTCTCTCTGTCTGTCTCTGTCTCTCTGTCTGTCTATGTCTTTCTGTCTGTCTCTGTCTCTCTGTCTGTCTCTGTCTCTATGTCTGTCTGTCTCTGTCTGTCTCTCTCTGGCTGTCTCTGTGTTTGTCTGTGTCTGTATGTCTCTGCCTGTCTCTGTTTTTTTGTTTGCCTTTGTCTGTCTCTGTCTCTCTGTCTGACTGTCTCTGTGTGTGTCTGTCTCTGTCTTCATGTCTCTGTCTGTCTTTCACTGTCTGTATGTCTCTGTCTGTTTCTCTCTGTCTTTCTCTCACTGTTTGTCTCTGCCTCTGGCTGGCTCTCTCTCGCTCTGTCATTCTCTGTTTCTGTCTGCATCTGTCGCTGTCTTTGTGCCTCTGTCTGTCTCTGTCGGTCTCTGTCTGTGTCTGTCTCTGTCTGTCTCTGTCTGTATGCCAGTCTCTGTCTGTCTGCCTGTCTCTGTCTGTTGCTTTCTGTCTCTTTCTGTCTCTGTCTTGCTCTGCTTGTCTGCCTGTCTGTCTGTGTCTGTGTCTTTGTCTGTCTGTATCTGTATCTGTGTCTGTCTCTCTCTGTCTCTGTGTCTGTCTCTGACCCCCTCTCTCTCTGTCTGTATGTCTCTGGCTGTGTCTGTCTAAGTCTGTCTGTCTGTTTCTGTCTGTCTCTGTCCCTCTGTCTGTAACTGTCTCCCTGTCTGTCTCTGTCCCTCTGTCTGTCTCTGTCTCTGTCTCTCTATGTCTGTCTTTCTCTTTCTCTCTGTCACTCCGTCTCCTACTCTCTCTTTCTGTCTGCGACTATGTCTCTGACTCCCTGTCTGTCTCTGTTCTCTTTGATTTTTCTCTTTTTGTCTCTATCTGTCTCTGTCTTTGTCTGTATCTGTATGTCTCTGCCTGTCTCTGTTTTTTTGTTACCCTCTGTCTGTCTCTGTCTCTCTGTCTGATTGTCTGTGTGTGTGTCTGTCTCTGTCTGTCTTTCACTGTCTGTCTGTCTTTCTCTCACTGTTTGTCTTTGAATCTCGCTGGCTCTCTCTCTGTCATTCTCTGTTCCTGTCTGCGTCTGTCCCTGTCTTTCTGTCTCTGTCTGTCGTTCTCTGTCTGTCTGTCTCTGTCTGTCTTTCTGTCTGTGTCTTTCTATCTGTCTCTGTCTGTCTATTTCTGTCTGTCTTTCTTTCTGTCTCTTTCTGTCTGTCTGTCTCTTTCTGTCTGTCTGTCGCTTTCTGTCTGTCGTTGTCTGTCTGTCTCTGTCTGTCTGTCTCTCTTTTTGTCTGTCTCTTTCTCTCCCTCCGTCTATCTCTCTCTTTCTGTCTGCGTATGTCTCTGTCTCCCTGTCTGTCCTTGTCTCTGTTCTCTTTGATTTTTCTCTTTTTGTCCCCACTTCTCTATCTGTCTCTGTGTTTGTCTGTATCTGTCTGTCTGTGTTTCTTTGTTTGCCTCTGTCTGTCTCTAACTCTCTGCCCGACTGTCTCTGTGTGTGTCTCTGTCTGTTTTTCATTGTCAGTCTGTCTCTATCTGTTTCTGTCTGTCTTTCTATCACTGTTTGTCTTTGAATCTGGCTGGCTCTCTCTGTGTCATTCTCTGTTCCTGTCTGCGTCTGTCCCTGTCTTTCTGTCTCTGTCTGTCTCTGTCTGTTTTTCTGTCTGTGTCTTGCTCTCTGTCTCTGTCTGTCTCTTTCTGTCTGTCTCTGTCTATCTGTCACTGTCTATCTGTATCTTTCGATCTGTCTGTCTGTCTCTTTCTGCCTGTCTTTTTCTGTCTGTCTCTGTCTGTCTGTCTGTCTCTGTCTGTCTGTCTCTCTTTTTGTCTGTCTCTTTCTCTCTCTCTCCATCTATCTATCTCTTTCTGTCTGCGTATGTCTCTGTCTCCCTGTCTGTCCTTGTCTCTGTTCTTTTTGATTTTTCTCTTTATGTCCCCACTTATCTATCTGTCTCTGTGTTTGTCTGTATCTGTCTGTCTGTGTTTCTTTGTTTGCCTCTGTCTGTCTCTAACTCTCTGCCCGACTGTCTCTGTGTGTATCTCTCTCTGTCTTTATGTCTCTGTCTGCCTTTCTTTGTCAGTCTGTCTCTATCTGTTTCTGTCTGTCTTTCTCTTGCTGTTTTTCTCTGTCTCTGGCTGGCTCTCTCTCTGTCATTCTCTGTAGCTGTCTGCGTCTTTCCCTGTTTTTCTGTATCAGTCTTTCTGACTCTGTCTGTCTTTCTATGTCTGTCTGTCTCTGTCTGTCTGTCTCTGTCTGTCTGCCAGTCTCTGTCTGTCTGCCTGTCTCTGTCTTTCTCTTTCTGTCTCTGTCTGCCTCTTTCTGTCAGCCTGTCTGTCTGTGCGTGTGTCTTTGTTTGTCTGTGTCTGTGTCTGTCTCTCTCTGTCTCTGTGTCTGTCTCTGACTCCGTCTGTCTCTGTCTGTCTGTCTCTGTCTGTCTGCCAGTCTCTGTCTGTCTGCCTGTCTGTCTGTGCCTGTGCCTTTGTCTGTGTCTGTCTCTCTCCGTCTCTCTGTTGTCTCTGTCTCTCTGTCTGTCTCTGTCTCTCTGTCTGTCTCTGTCTTTCTGTCTGTAACTGTCTCTCTGTCTGTCTCTGTCTCTATGTCTGTCTGTCTCTGTCTGTCTCTCTCTGGCTGTCTCTGTGTTTGTCTGTATCTGTATGTCTCTGCCTGTCTCTATTTTTTTGTTACCCTCTGTCTGTCTCTGTCTCTCTGTCTGATTGTCTGTGTGTGTGTCTGTCTCTGTCTGTCTTTCACTGTCTGTCTGTCTTTCTCTCACTGTTTGTCTTTGAATCTGGCTGGCCCACTCTCTGTCATTCTTTGTTCCTGTCTGCGTCTGTCCCTGTCTTTCTGTCTCTGTCTGTCTTTCTCTGTCTATCTGTCTCTGTCTGTCTTTCTGTCTGTGTCTTTCTGTCTGTTTCTGTCTGTCTGTTTCTGTATGTCTGTGTCGTGATTGGGCGGATAAATGGCAGATGCACTATAATGTGGACAAGTGCGAAGTTATCCACCTTGGGTGCAGGAACGGGAGGGCAAATTATTATTTAAATGGCAATAAATTGGGAGAGGGGGAAGTACAGAGAGACCTGGGTGTTCTTGTCACCAGTCACTGAAGGCGAGCATGCAGGTGCAACAGGCGATCAAGAAGGCAAACGGTATGCTGGCCTTCATAGCAAAAGGGTTGGAATACAGGAACAGGGATACCTTGCTGCAGCTGTACAGGGCACTGGTGAGACCACAGCTCGAGTACTGTGTACAGTTTTGGTCGCCTCATCTGAGGAAAGATGTTCTTGCCATGGAGGGGGTGCAGCGGCGATTCACCAGGCTGATACCAGGAATGGCGGGATTGACCTATGAGGAGAGACTATGTAGTTTAGGGATGTACACACTGGAGTTTAGAAGATTGAGAGGGGACCTCATAGAAGTGTATAAAATTCTGACAGGTCTAGACAGTATCTGTCACTGTCTATTTCGATCTGTCTGTCTGTCTCTTTCTGTCTGTCTGTATCTTTCTGTCTGTCTGTCTCTCTCTTTCTGTCTGTCTTTGTCTGTCTGTCTCTGTCTGTCTGTCCTTGTCTCTGTTCTCTTTGATTTTTTCTCTTTTCTTTTTGTCCCCACTTCTCTACCTGTCTCTGTGTTTGTCTGTATCTGTCTGTCTGTGTTTCTTTGTTTGCCTCTGTCTGTCTCTAACTCTCTGCCCGACTGTCTCTGTGTGTGTCTCTCTCTGTCTTTATGTCTCTGTCTGTCTTTCATTGTCTGTCTGTCTCTATCTGTTTCTGTCTGTCTTTCTCTCGCTGTTTTTCTCTGTCTCTGGCTGGCTCTCTCTCTGTCATTCTCTGTTGCTGTCTGCGTCTTTCCCTGTTTTTCTGTATCCGTCTTTCTGACTCTGTCTGTCTGTCTATGTCTGTCTGTCTCTGTCTGTCTCTCTCTGTCTGTCTGTCTCTGTCTGTCTGTCTCTGTCTGTCTGCCAGTCTCTGTCTGTCTGCCTGTCTCTGTCTTTCTCTTTCTGTCTGCCTCTTTCTGTCTGCCTGTCTGTCTGTGCCTGTGTCTTTGTCTGTCTGTGTCCGTCTCGCTCTGTCTCTGTTTCTGTCTCTGACTCCGTCTGTCTCTGTCTGTCTGCCAGTCTCTGTCTGTCTGCCTGTCTGTCTGTGCCTGTGTCTTTGTCTGTGTCTGTCTCTCTCTGTCTCTCTGTCTGTCTCTGTCTCTCTGTCTGTCTATGTCTTTCTGTCTGTCTCTGTCTCTCTGTCTGTCTCTGTCTCTATGTCTGTCTGTCTCTGTCTGTCTCTCTCTGGCTGTCTCTGTGTTTGTCTGTGTCTGTATGTCTCTGCCTGTCTCTGTTTTTTTGTTTGCCTTTGTCTGTCTCTGTCTCTCTGTCTGACTGTCTCTGTGTGTGTCTGTCTCTGTCTTCATGTCTCTGTCTGTCTTTCACTGTCTGTATGTCTCTGTCTGTTTCTCTCTGTCTTTCTCTCACTGTTTGTCTCTGCCTCTGGCTGGCTCTCTCTCGCTCTGTCATTCTCTGTTTCTGTCTGCATCTGTCGCTGTCTTTGTGCCTCTGTCTGTCTCTGTCGGTCTCTGTCTGTGTCTGTCTCTGTCTGTCTCTGTCTGTATGCCAGTCTCTGTCTGTCTGCCTGTCTCTGTCTGTTGCTTTCTGTCTCTTTCTGTCTCTGTCTTGCTCTGCTTGTCTGCCTGTCTGTCTGTGTCTGTGTCTTTGTCTGTCTGTATCTGTATCTGTGTCTGTCTCTCTCTGTCTCTGTGTCTGTCTCTGACCCCCTCTCTCTCTGTCTGTATGTCTCTGGCTGTGTCTGTCTAAGTCTGTCTGTCTGTTTCTGTCTGTCTCTGTCCCTCTGTCTGTAACTGTCTCCCTGTCTGTCTCTGTCCCTCTGTCTGTCTCTGTCTCTGTCTCTCTATGTCTGTCTTTCTCTTTCTCTCTGTCACTCCGTCTCCTACTCTCTCTTTCTGTCTGCGACTATGTCTCTGACTCCCTGTCTGTCTCTGTTCTCTTTGATTTTTCTCTTTTTGTCTCTATCTGTCTCTGTCTTTGTCTGTATCTGTATGTCTCTGCCTGTCTCTGTTTTTTTGTTACCCTCTGTCTGTCTCTGTCTCTCTGTCTGATTGTCTGTGTGTGTGTCTGTCTCTGTCTGTCTTTCACTGTCTGTCTGTCTTTCTCTCACTGTTTGTCTTTGAATCTCGCTGGCTCTCTCTCTGTCATTCTCTGTTCCTGTCTGCGTCTGTCCCTGTCTTTCTGTCTCTGTCTGTCGTTCTCTGTCTGTCTGTCTCTGTCTGTCTTTCTGTCTGTGTCTTTCTATCTGTCTCTGTCTGTCTATTTCTGTCTGTCTTTCTTTCTGTCTCTTTCTGTCTGTCTGTCTCTTTCTGTCTGTCTGTCGCTTTCTGTCTGTCGTTGTCTGTCTGTCTCTGTCTGTCTGTCTCTCTTTTTGTCTGTCTCTTTCTCTCCCTCCGTCTATCTCTCTCTTTCTGTCTGCGTATGTCTCTGTCTCCCTGTCTGTCCTTGTCTCTGTTCTCTTTGATTTTTCTCTTTTTGTCCCCACTTCTCTATCTGTCTCTGTGTTTGTCTGTATCTGTCTGTCTGTGTTTCTTTGTTTGCCTCTGTCTGTCTCTAACTCTCTGCCCGACTGTCTCTGTGTGTGTCTCTGTCTGTTTTTCATTGTCAGTCTGTCTCTATCTGTTTCTGTCTGTCTTTCTATCACTGTTTGTCTTTGAATCTGGCTGGCTCTCTCTGTGTCATTCTCTGTTCCTGTCTGCGTCTGTCCCTGTCTTTCTGTCTCTGTCTGTCTCTGTCTGTTTTTCTGTCTGTGTCTTGCTCTCTGTCTCTGTCTGTCTCTTTCTGTCTGTCTCTGTCTATCTGTCACTGTCTATCTGTATCTTTCGATCTGTCTGTCTGTCTCTTTCTGCCTGTCTTTTTCTGTCTGTCTCTGTCTGTCTGTCTGTCTCTGTCTGTCTGTCTCTCTTTTTGTCTGTCTCTTTCTCTCTCTCTCCATCTATCTATCTCTTTCTGTCTGCGTATGTCTCTGTCTCCCTGTCTGTCCTTGTCTCTGTTCTTTTTGATTTTTCTCTTTATGTCCCCACTTATCTATCTGTCTCTGTGTTTGTCTGTATCTGTCTGTCTGTGTTTCTTTGTTTGCCTCTGTCTGTCTCTAACTCTCTGCCCGACTGTCTCTGTGTGTATCTCTCTCTGTCTTTATGTCTCTGTCTGCCTTTCTTTGTCAGTCTGTCTCTATCTGTTTCTGTCTGTCTTTCTCTTGCTGTTTTTCTCTGTCTCTGGCTGGCTCTCTCTCTGTCATTCTCTGTAGCTGTCTGCGTCTTTCCCTGTTTTTCTGTATCAGTCTTTCTGACTCTGTCTGTCTTTCTATGTCTGTCTGTCTCTGTCTGTCTGTCTCTGTCTGTCTGCCAGTCTCTGTCTGTCTGCCTGTCTCTGTCTTTCTCTTTCTGTCTCTGTCTGCCTCTTTCTGTCAGCCTGTCTGTCTGTGCGTGTGTCTTTGTTTGTCTGTGTCTGTGTCTGTCTCTCTCTGTCTCTGTGTCTGTCTCTGACTCCGTCTGTCTCTGTCTGTCTGTCTCTGTCTGTCTGCCAGTCTCTGTCTGTCTGCCTGTCTGTCTGTGCCTGTGCCTTTGTCTGTGTCTGTCTCTCTCCGTCTCTCTGTTGTCTCTGTCTCTCTGTCTGTCTCTGTCTCTCTGTCTGTCTCTGTCTTTCTGTCTGTAACTGTCTCTCTGTCTGTCTCTGTCTCTATGTCTGTCTGTCTCTGTCTGTCTCTCTCTGGCTGTCTCTGTGTTTGTCTGTATCTGTATGTCTCTGCCTGTCTCTATTTTTTTGTTACCCTCTGTCTGTCTCTGTCTCTCTGTCTGATTGTCTGTGTGTGTGTCTGTCTCTGTCTGTCTTTCACTGTCTGTCTGTCTTTCTCTCACTGTTTGTCTTTGAATCTGGCTGGCCCACTCTCTGTCATTCTTTGTTCCTGTCTGCGTCTGTCCCTGTCTTTCTGTCTCTGTCTGTCTTTCTCTGTCTATCTGTCTCTGTCTGTCTTTCTGTCTGTGTCTTTCTGTCTGTTTCTGTCTGTCTGTTTCTGTATGTCTGTAACAAGTGGGGTACCACAGGGATCTGTCCTGGGTCCCCAGCTGTTCACAATTTACATTAATGACCTGGATCAGGGAGTCGGATGCAGCATTTCCAAATTTGCAGATGACACTAAACTAGGAGGAGGGGTGGGCTCAGAGGAGGAGACCAGGAAGCTCCAGAGCGATTTGGACAGACTGGGTGATTGGGCGGATAAATGGCAGATGCACTATAATGTGGACAAGTGCGAAGTTATCCACCTTGGGTGCAGGAACGGGAGGGCAAATTATTATTTAAATGGCAATAAATTGGGAGAGGGGGAAGTACAGAGAGACCTGGGTGTTCTTGTCACCAGTCACTGAAGGCGAGCATGCAGGTGCAACAGGCGATCAAGAAGGCAAACGGTATGCTGGCCTTCATAGCAAAAGGGTTGGAATACAGGAACAGGGATACCTTGCTGCAGCTGTACAGGGCACTGGTGAGACCACAGCTCGAGTACTGTGTACAGTTTTGGTCGCCTCATCTGAGGAAAGATGTTCTTGCCATGGAGGGGGTGCAGCGGCGATTCACCAGGCTGATACCAGGAATGGCGGGATTGACCTATGAGGAGAGACTATGTAGTTTAGGGATGTACACACTGGAGTTTAGAAGATTGAGAGGGGACCTCATAGAAGTGTATAAAATTCTGACAGGTCTAGACAGACTAGATGCAGAAGGAATGTTTCCCTTGGCGGGTGAGAACAGAACTAGAGGACATAATTTAAGGATAAGGGCTAAACCATTTAGGACAGAAATGAGGGGGAATTTCTTCACTCAGCGGGTGGTGAACATGTGGAACTCATTGCCACAGAGGGCAGTGTACGCCAGCTCATTAAATATATTTAAGAGGGAATTAGATATATTTCTACAGGCAAAAGGGGTTAAGGGTTATGGAGAGAAGGCGGGGACGGGATACTGAATTGGAGGATCAGCCATGATCTCATTAAATGGCGGAGCAGGCTCGAAGGGCCGGATGGCCTACTCCTGCTCCTATCTTCTATGTATCTATGTATCTATGTATCTGTCACTGTCTATTTCGATCTGTCTGTCTGTCTCTTTCTGTCTGTCTGTATCTTTCTGTCTGTCTGTCTCTCTCTTTCTGTCTGTCTTTGTCTGTCTGTCTCTGTCTGTCTGTCCTTGTCTCTGTTCTCTTTGATTTTTTCTCTTTTTGTCCCCACTTCTCTACCTGTCTCTGTGTTTGTCTGTATCTGTCTGTCTGTGTTTCTTTGTTTGCCTCTGTCTGTCTCTAACTCTCTGCCCGACTGTCTCTGTGTGTGTCTCTCTCTGTCTTTATGTCTCTGTCTGTCTTTCATTGTCTGTCTGTCTCTATCTGTTTCTGTCTGTCTTTCTCTCGCTGTTTTTCTCTGTCTCTGGCTGGCTCTCTCTCTGTCATTCTCTGTTGCTGTCTGCGTCTTTCCCTGTTTTTCTGTATCCGTCTTTCTGACTCTGTCTGTCTGTCTATGTCTGTCTGTCTCTGTCTGTCTCTCTCTGTCTGTCTGTCTCTGTCTGTCTGTCTCTGTCTGTCTGCCAGTCTCTGTCTGTCTGCCTGTCTCTGTCTTTCTCTTTCTGTCTGCCTCTTTCTGTCTGCCTGTCTGTCTGTGCCTGTGTCTTTGTCTGTCTGTGTCCGTCTCGCTCTGTCTCTGTTTCTGTCTCTGACTCCGTCTGTCTCTGTCTGTCTGCCAGTCTCTGTCTGTCTGCCTGTCTGTCTGTGCCTGTGTCTTTGTCTGTGTCTGTCTCTCTCTGTCTCTCTGTCTGTCTCTGTCTCTCTGTCTGTCTATGTCTTTCTGTCTGTCTCTGTCTCTCTGTCTGTCTCTGTCTCTATGTCTGTCTGTCTCTGTCTGTCTCTCTCTGGCTGTCTCTGTGTTTGTCTGTGTCTGTATGTCTCTGCCTGTCTCTGTTTTTTTGTTTGCCTTTGTCTGTCTCTGTCTCTCTGTCTGACTGTCTCTGTGTGTGTCTGTCTCTGTCTTCATGTCTCTGTCTGTCTTTCACTGTCTGTATGTCTCTGTCTGTTTCTCTCTGTCTTTCTCTCACTGTTTGTCTCTGCCTCTGGCTGGCTCTCTCTCGCTCTGTCATTCTCTGTTTCTGTCTGCATCTGTCGCTGTCTTTGTGCCTCTGTCTGTCTCTGTCGGTCTCTGTCTGTGTCTGTCTCTGTCTGTCTCTGTCTGTATGCCAGTCTCTGTCTGTCTGCCTGTCTCTGTCTGTTGCTTTCTGTCTCTTTCTGTCTCTGTCTTGCTCTGCTTGTCTGCCTGTCTGTCTGTGTCTGTGTCTTTGTCTGTCTGTATCTGTATCTGTGTCTGTCTCTCTCTGTCTCTGTGTCTGTCTCTGACCCCCTCTCTCTCTGTCTGTATGTCTCTGGCTGTGTCTGTCTAAGTCTGTCTGTCTGTTTCTGTCTGTCTCTGTCCCTCTGTCTGTAACTGTCTCCCTGTCTGTCTCTGTCCCTCTGTCTGTCTCTGTCTCTGTCTCTCTATGTCTGTCTTTCTCTTTCTCTCTGTCACTCCGTCTCCTACTCTCTCTTTCTGTCTGCGACTATGTCTCTGACTCCCTGTCTGTCTCTGTTCTCTTTGATTTTTCTCTTTTTGTCTCTATCTGTCTCTGTCTTTGTCTGTATCTGTATGTCTCTGCCTGTCTCTGTTTTTTTGTTACCCTCTGTCTGTCTCTGTCTCTCTGTCTGGCTCTGTCTCTGTCTCTCTATGTCTGTCTTTCTCTTTCTCTCTGTCACTCCGTCTCCTACTCTCTCTGTCTGTGTCTGTCTCTGTGTCTGTCTGTCTCTGTCTGTCTCTCTCTGGCTGTCTCTGTGTTTATCTGTATCTGTATGTCTCTGCCTGTCTTTGTTTTTTTGTTTGCCTTTGTCTGTCTCTGTCTCTCTGTCTGACTGTCTCTGTGTGTGTCTGTCTCTGTCTTCATGTCTCTGTCTGTCTTTCACTGTCTGTATGTCTCTGTCTGTTTCTCTCTGTCTTTCTCTCACTGTTTGTCTCTGCCTCTGGCTGGCTCTCTCTCTCTCTGTCATTCTCTGTTTCTGTCTGCATCTGTCGCTGTCTTTGTGCCTCTGTCTGTCTCTGTCGGTCTCTGTCTCTGTCTGTCTCTGTCTGTCTCTGTCTGTATGCCAGTCTCTGTCTGTCTGCCTGTCTCTGTCTGTCTCTTTCTGTCACTGTCTTCCTCTGCTTGTCTGCCTGTCTGTTTGTGTCTGTGTCTTTGTCTGTCTGTATCTGTGTCTGTCTCTCTCTGTCTCTGTGTCTGTCTCTGACTCCCTCTCTCTCTGTCTGTATGTCTCTGGCTGTGTCTGTGTCTGGCTGCCTCTTGCACTTTGTTTGTATCTATCTCTAGGTTTGTCTGTCTTTGTCTGTCTGTCTCTGTCTGTGTCTGTCTAAGTCTGTCTGTCTGTTTCTGTCTGTCTCTGTCTCTCTGTCTGTCTCTGTCTGTCTTTCTCTTTCTCTCTGTCACTCCGTCTCTCTCTCTCTCTTTCTGTCTGCGACTATGTCTCTGTCTCCCTGTCTGTCTCTGTTCTCTTTGATTTTTCTCTTTTTGTCTCTATCTGTCTTTGTCTTTGTCTGTATCTGTATGTCTCTGCCTGTCTCTGTTTTTTGGTTTGCCTCTTTCTGTCTCTGTCTCTCTGTCTGGCTGTCTCTGTGTTTGTCTGTCTCTGTCTGTCTTTCACTGTCTGTATGTCTCTGTCTGTTTCTCTCTGTCTTTCTCTCACTGTTCGTCTCTGTCTCTGGCTGGCTCTCTCTCTGTCATTCTTTGTTCCTGTCTGCGTCTGTCACTGCCTTTCCGTCTCTTTCTGTCTGTCTGTCTCTGTCTGTCTCTGTCTGTCTCTGTCTGCTTCTCTGTCTGTCTGTCTCTTTCTGTTTCTTTCTGTCTGTCTCTGTCTATCTGTCTCTGTCTATCTCTCTCTGTCGTTCAGTCTGTCTGTCTGTCTCTTTCTGTCTGTCTGACTCTTTCTGTCTGTCTGTCTCTTTCTGTCTATCTATCTCTTTCTGTCTGTCTGTCTCTGTCTATCTGCCTGTCCCTGCCTGTCTGTCTCTGTCTCTCTGTCTGCCTGTCTGTCTCTATGTCTGTCTCTCTCTGTCTCTATGTCTGTCTCTCTCTGTCTCTATGTCTGTCTGTCTCTCTGTCTCTCTCTCTCTTTCTGTCTGAGAATATGTCTCTGTCTCCCTGTCTTGCTCAGTCTCCCTGTCTGTCTTTGTCTCTGTTCTCCTTGATTTTTTCTCTTTTTGTCTCTATCTCTCTATCTGTCTCTGTACTTGTCTGTATCTGTATGTCTCGGCCTGTCTCTGTTTTTTTGTTTGCCTCTGTCTGTCTCTGTCTCTCTGCCTGGCTGTCTCTGTGTGTGTCTGTCTCTGTCTTCATGTCTCTGTCTGTCTTTCACTGTCTTTCAGTCTCTGTCTGTTTCTTTCTTTCTTTCTCTCACTGTTTGTCTCTGTCTCTGGCTGGCTCTCTCTCTCTCTCTGTCAATCTCTGTTCCTGTCTGCGTCTGTTGCTGTCTTTCTGTCTCTGACTTTCTGTCTCTGACTTTCTGTGTCTGTCTGTCTCTGCCTGTCTCTCTCTGTCTGTCTGTCTCTGTCGGCCTCTCTGTCTCTTTCTGTCTGTCTCTGTCTATCTGTCTCTGTCTATCTGTCTGTCTGTATGTCTCTGCCTGTCTGTCTGTCTCTGCCTGTCCGTCTGTCTCTGCCTGTCTGTCTGTCTCTGCCTGTCTTTCTCTGTCTCTCTGTCAGTGTCTGTGTACTTCTCTGTCTCTGTCTGTTTCTGTATCTGTCTCTGTCACTGTCTCTCTCTGATTCTGTGTCTGTCTCTGTCTCCCTCTGTCTCTGTCTGTATGTCTCTGTCTGTTCTGTGTCTGGCTGCCTCTTTCACTTTGTTTGTATCTATCTCTAAAAATGTTTGACTTTGTCTGTCTGTCTCTGTCTGTATCTGTCTGTCTCCGTCTCTCTCTCTCTCTCTTTCTCTCTGTGAATATGTCTCTAGCTCTCTGTCTGTCTGTCTCTGTCTAGCTTTCATTCTCTGTCTGCCTTTGTCTGCCTCTGTCAGCCTCTGTCTGTCTGTCTCTTTCTGTCTGCCTGTCTCTTTCTGTCTGCTTGTCTCTGTCTGTCTGTCTCGGTCTCTCAGTTTCTGCCTCTCTGTCTCTGACTGTCTGTCTGTCTCTGCCTGTCTGTCTGTCTCTGCCTGTCTCTGTCGGTCTCTCTGTGTCTCTCTGTGTATCTCTGACTCTGTTTCTCTTTCAGTCTCTGTCTGCCTGTCTTTGTCTGTGTCTGTGTCTTTGGCTGTCTGTTTCTGAATCTGTCTCTGAGTCTGACTCTGTCTCTGACTCTCTCTCTGACTCTCTCTGTAAGTCTGTGTCTGTGTCTGGCTGCCTCTTTCACTTTGTGTGTAACTGTCTCTAAGATTGTCTGTCTCTGTTGGTCTGTCTGTATCTGTCTTTCTGTCTCTGTCTGTCTCTGCCTGTCTGTCTTTGCCTGTCTTTCTCTGTCTCTCTGTCAGTCTCTGTCTGCCTGTCTGTGTCTGTGTCCTTGTCTGTTTCTGTCTGTGTCTGTATCTGACTCCCTCTCTCTCTGTCTGTATCTGTCTCAGTCTGTCTGTCTGTTTCTGTCTCTCTGTCTGTCTGTCTGTCCGTCTCTTTCACTCTGCGACTATGTCTCTGTCTCTCTGTCTGACTGTCTCTATCTCTACGTTTGTCTGTCTTTGTCTGTCTGTCTCTGTCTCTCTGTCTGTCTGTCTCTATGTCTGTCTCTCTCTGCCTCTATGTCTGTCTATCTCTCCGTCTCTCTCTCTCTTTCTGTCTGCGAATATGTCTCTGTCTCCCTGTCTTTCTCAGTCTCCGTGTCTGTCTTTTTCTCTGTTCTGTTTGATTTTTCTCTTTTTGTCTCTATCACTCTATCTGTCTCTGTGTGTGTCTGTCTCTGTCTGTCTTTCACTGTCTGTCTGTCTTTATCTCACTGTTTGTCCCTGTCTCTGGCTGGCTATCTCTCTGTCATTCTCTGTTCCTGTCTGCGTCTGTCTCTGTCTATCTGTCTCTGTCTGTCTGTCTCTGTCTGTCTGTCCCTGTCAGTCTGTCCCTGTCTGTCTATCTCTGTCTGTCTGTCTCGGTCTGTCTGTCTCGGTCTGTCTGTCTCAGTCGGTCTGTCTCTTTCTGTCGGTCTCTGTCTATCTGTCTCTGTCTATCTGTCTATGTCGATCTGCCTGTCAGTCTCTTTCTGTCTCTCTATCTCTTTCTGTCTCTCTATCTCTTTCTGTCTGTCTGTCTCTTTCTGTCTGTCTGTCTGTCTGTCTCTCTCTTTCTGTCTGCGAATATGTCTCTGTCTCCCCTTGCCTCTGTTATCTTTGATTTTTCACTTTTTGTCTCAATCTCTCTATCTGTCTCTGTGTTTGTCTGTATCTGGCTATCTCTGTTTCTTTGTTTGCCTCTGTCATCACTGTCTCCCTGTCTGACTGTCTGTGTGTATGTCTGTCTCTGTCTTCATGTCTCTGTCTGTCTTTCACTGTCTGCCTGTCTCTGTCTATCTTTCTCTCACTGTTTGTCCCTGTCTCTGGCTGGCTATCTCTCTGTCATTTTCTGTTCCTGTCTCTGTCTGTCTCTCTCTGTCTGTCTCTCTCTGTCTGCCTATCTCTGTCTGTCTGCCTGTCTCTGTCTGTCTCTTTCTTTCTCTTTCTGTCTGCCAGTCTGTTTGTGTCTGTGTCTTTGTCTGTGTCTGTCTCTCTCTATCTCTGTGTCTGTCTCTGACTCCCTCTATCTCTGTCTGTATGTCTGTGGCTGTGTCTGTGTCTGGCTGCTTCATTCACTTTGTTTGTATCTATCTCTAAGTGTGTCTGTCTTTGACTGTCTGTCCCTGTCTCTGTCTTTCTGTGTCTGTCTAAGTCTGTCTGTCTTTCTGTCTCTGTCTCTCTGTCTGTCTCTGTCTCTCTGTCTGCCTCTGTCTCTCTGTCTGTCTCTGTCTCTCTTTCTGCCTCTATCTCTATATCTGTCTGTCTCTGTCTCTCCGTCACTCCGTCTCTCTCTCTCTTTCTGTCTGCGAATATGTCTCTGTCTCGCTGTCTGTCTCTGTTCTCTTTGATTTATCTCTTTTTTCTCTATCTGTCTCTGTGTTTGTCTGTATCAGTATGTCTCTGCCTGTCTCTGTTTTTTTGTTTGCCTCTGTCTGTCCCTGTCTCTCTGTCTGACTGTCTCTGTGTGTGTCTGTCTCTGTCTGTCTTTCAATGTCTGTCTTTCTCTCACTGTTTGTCTCTGTCTCTGGCTGGCAATCTCGCTGTCATTCTCTGTTCCTGTCTGCGTCTGTCACTGTCTTTCTGTCTCTATCTGTCTGTCTCTGTCTGTCTGAATCTGTCTGTCTCTGTCTGTCTCTTTCTGTCTGTCTCTGTCTATGTGTCTCTGTCCATCTGTCTCTGTCGATCTGTCTGTCTCTCTCTTTCTGACAGTCTGTCTCTTTCTGACTGTCTGTCTCTTTCTGTCTGTCTGTCTCTTTCTGTCTGTCTGTCTCTTTCTGTCTGTCTGTCTCTTTCTGTCTGTCTGTCTCTGAATCTGTTTGTCTTCCTCTCGCTGTTTTTCTCTGTCTCTGGCTGGCTCTCTCTCTGTCATTCTCTGTTGCTGACTGCGTCTTTCCCTGTTTTTCTGTATCAGTCTTTCTGACTCAGTCTGTCTGTCTATGTCTGTATGTCTCTGTCTGTCTCTGTCTGTCTGTCTCTGTCTGTCTGTCTCTGTCTGTCTCTGTCTGTCTCTCTTTTTCTGTCTGTCTATCTCTGTCTGTCTGTCTGTCTCTGACTGTCTCTCTGTCTGACTCTCTCTCTATGTGTATCTGTCTCTGCCTTCATGTCTCTGTCTATCTTTCACTGTCTGTCTGTCTCTGTCTGTTTCTGTCTGTCTTTCTCTCACTGTTTGTCTCTGTCTCTGGCTGGCTATCTCTCTGTCATTCTCTGTTCCTGTCTCTGTCTGTGGCTGTATTTCTGCCTCTGTCTGTCTCTGTCTGCCTGTCTCTGTCTGTCTGTCTCTCTCTGTCTGTCTGCCTCTCTCTGTCTGTCTCTATTTGCCTTTGTCTGTCTGCCTGTCTGTCTGTGTCTGTGTAATTTTCTGTCTGTGTCTGTGTCTGTCTCTCACTCTCTCTGTGTCTGTCTCTGACACCCTCTGTCTCTGTCTGTATGTCTCTGGCTGTGTTAGTGTCTGGCTGCCTCTTTCACTTTGTTGGTATCTATCTCGAAGTTGTCTGTCTGTGTCTCTCTTTCTGTCTCTGTCTCTCTTTCTGCCTCTGTCTCTATGTCTGTCTCTGTCTCTGTCTCTCTGTCACTCCATCTCTCTCTCTCTCTCTTTCTCTCTGCGAATATGTCTCTGTCTCGCTGTCTGTCTCTGTTCTCTTTGATGTGTCTCTTTTTTCTCTATCTGTCTCTGTGTTTGTCTTTATCAGTATGTCTCTGCCTGTCTCTGTTTTTTTGTTTGCCGCTGTCTGTCCCTCTGTCTGACTGTCTCTGTGTGTGTCTGTCTCTGTCTGTCTTTCAATGTGTGTCTTTCTCTCACAGTTTGTCTCTGTCTCTGGCTGGCAATCTCTCTGTCATTCTCTGTTCCTGTCTGCGTATGTCACTGTCTTTCTGTCTGTCTCTGTCTGTCTGTCTCTCTCGGTCTGTCACTTTCTGTCTCCCTCTGTCTGTCTGTCTCCCTATTTCTGTCTGTCTCCCTCTTTCTGTCTCTCTCCCTCTTTCTGTCTGTCTCCCTCTTTCTGTCTGTCTCCCTCTTTCTGTCTGTCTCCCTCTTTCTGTCTGTCACCCTTTTTCTTTCTGTCTGTCTCTTTCTGTCTGTCTGTCTCTTTCTGTCTGTCTGTCTCTTTCTGTCTGTCTGTCTCTTTCTGTCTGTCTGTCTCTTTCTGTCTGTCTGTCTCCTTCTGTCTGTCTCTGAATCTGTCTGTCTTAGTCTCGCTGTTTTTCTCTGTCTCTGGCTGGCTCTCTCTCTGTCATTCTCTGTTGCTGTCTGCGTCTTTCCCTGTTTTTCTGACTCAGTCTTTCTGACTCAGTCTGTCTGTCTCTGTCTGTCTGTCTCTGTCTGTCTGTCTCTGTCTGTCTGTCTGTCTCTGTCTGTCTGTCTCTGCCTGTCTGTCTCTGTCTGTCTCTGTCTGTCTGTCTCTGTCTGTCTGTATCTGTCTCTCTGTTTCTTTCTGTCTATCTCTGTCTGTCTGTCTGTCTCTGACTGTTTCTCTGTCTGACTCTCTCTCTCTGTGTCTCTGTCTTCATGTCTCTATCTGTCTGTCTCTGTATGTTTCTGTCTGTCTTTCTCTCACTGTTTGTCTCTGTCTCTGGCTGGCTCTCTCTCTGTCATTCTTTGTTCCTGTCTGTGTCTGTCGCTGTATTTCTGCCTCTGTCTGTCTCTGTCTGCCTCTGTCTGTCTGTCTGTGTCTGTCTGTCTCTGCCTCTCTCTGTCTGTCTGCCTCTCTCTGTCTGTCTGCCTCTCTCTGTCTGTCTGCCTCTCTCTGTCTGTCTCTTTCTGTCTCTATTTGCCTCTGTCTGTCTGCCTGTCTGTCTGTGTCTTATCTGTCTGTGTCTGTGTCTGTCTCTCACTCTCTCTGTCTCTGTCTGTATGTCTCTGGCTGTGTTGTGTCTGGCTGCCTCTTTCACTTTGTTGGTATCTATCTCGAAGTTGTCTGTCTTTGTCTATCTGTCTCTGTCTATGTGTAGCTGTCTAAGTCTGTCTGTCTGTTTCTGTCTCTCTGTCTGTCTGTCTTTCTCTGTCTGTCGCTGTCTCTCTGTCTGTCGCTGTCTCTCTGTCTGCCTCTGTCTGCCTGCCTGTCTATCTCTTTGTTTCTCTCTGTCTTTATCCCGATCTCTATTGCTTTGTTTGTCTGCCTCTGTCTGTCTGTCTCTATCCATTTCTGTCTGTCTTTCTCTCACTGTTTGTCTCTGTCTGGCTCTCTCTCTCTGTTGCTGTCTTTGTCTCTGTCTCTTTCCATCCCTGTTTCTGCCTGTCTGTCTCTGTCTGACTGTCTCTGTCTCTTTGTCTTCCTCTGCCTGGCTCTGTCAGTCTGAGACTCTTTTCTGTCTCTGTCTATCTTTAATATTTCTCTAACTCTGTCTGCCTCTGTCTCTCAATCTCTCTTTCTTTGTCTGTCTCTGTCTGTCTGTCTGTATTTCTGTCTGTCTTTCTCTGTCTGTCTCTCTTTGTCTGTCTGTGTCTGTCTCACACTCTCTGTCAGTTTCTGTTGCAGGCTGTGAATCTGACTGTCTGTGTCCCTGTCTCTGTCTCTGTATGTCTTTATCTGCTTAATATATATGTCTCCCTCTCTAGCTCTGCCTCTCTGTCCTTCTGCTCTGTGCTTGTCTGTCATTATCTGTCTATCTATGCCTGCAAGTCCCTGTCTGTCTCTCTGTTTGTCTCTGTCTGTCTCTATCTCTGTCTGTGTCTGTATTTGTTTGACTCTGTCTGTCTCTATGTCTCTGTCTGTTTGTCTCTGTCTGTATTATTCTTTGTTTTTCTTTGTCCTTAACTCTCTATCTCTGTTTGTCTCTGTCTGTCTGACTGTCTCTGTGTGCCTGTCTCTCTCTATCTATGCCTTTCTCTGTCTCTTTGATTGCCTCTGCCTGTCTCTATCACTGTCTGTCTATCTCTATCTCTGTCTGTCTGTATCTTTCTGTGTCTACCTGTCACTGTCTTTCAGTCTCTCTCTCTCTCTCTCGTTCTGTCTCTCTCGCTCTCTGTGTCTGTCTCTCTCTCTCTCTCTGTCTGTCTCTCTCCCTCTCTCTCTCTCGCTCGCTCTCTCTGTCTCTCTCTGTCTCTTTCTATCTGGCTCTGTGTGTCTGTCTCTGTGTATCTGTCTCTGTCTGTCTGTCTTTATGTCTTTGTCTGGCTCACACTCTCTGTCAGTTTCTGTTGCAGTCTGTGTCTCTGACTGTCTGTGTCCCTGTCTCTATCTGTCTTTCTCAGCTTAATATCTGTCTCCCTCTCTACCTCTGTCTCTCTGTCATTCTGCTCTGTGCCTGTCTGCCTCTGGCTATGCCTGTATGTCCCTGTCTGTCTGTCTGTGTCTTTGTCCTTAACTCTCTGTCATTCTCTATGTTTGTCACTGTCTGTCTGACTGCCTCTGTGTGTCTGTCTCTCTCTATCTCTGCCTGTCTCTGACTCTTTATTTGCCTCTCCCTGTCTATATCTCTGTCTGTCTGTCTGTATATCTGTCTGTCTGTGTCTGTGCCTATCTGTCACTGCCTTTCTGGCTCTGTCTGTCTGACTCTGTCTAGCTCTGTCTGTCTGTCTCTGTCTGTCTGTTCTTGACTGTCTGTCTGACTGTCTGTCTGTCTCTGTCTGTCTGTCTGTTGTCTGTCTCTGTCTGTCTCTGTCTCTTTCTGTATGTCTGTCTGTCTTTGTCTACCTGTCTCTGTCTTTCTGTCTGTCTTTCTCTGGCTGTCTGTTTGTCTATCTCTTTGTTTGTCTCTGTCTTTATCCCGATCTCTATTGCTTTGTTTGTCTGATTCTGTCTGTCTGTCTCTATCTGTTAATGTCTGTCTTTTTTCACTTTTTGTCTCTGTCTCTATGTTTGCCTCTGCCTGTCTCTATCTCTGTCTGTCTGTCTGTGTCTCTGTCTGTCTTTCTGTACCTGTCTGTCTGTGTCTGTCTGTCACTGCCTTTCTGTCTCTGTCTGTCTGTCTCTGTCTAGCTCTGTCTGTCTGTCCGTTCTTGACTGTCTGGCTGCCTGTATTTCTGGCTCTGTCTCTCTATCTATCTGTTTCTGCCTGTCTGTTGTCTGTCTCTGTCTGTCTGTTTTTTGTCTCTGTCTGCCTCTGTCTACCTGTCTTTGTCTGTCTGTCTGTCTGTCTGTCTCTCGCTGTCTGTCTGTCTATCTCTTTGTTTGTCTCTGTCTTTATCCCGATCTCTATTGCTTTGTTTGTCTGCCTCTGTCTGTCTGTCTCTATCCATTTCTGTCTGTCTTTCTCTAACTGTTTGTCTCTGTCTCTGTCTGGCTCTCTCTCTGTCAGTGTCTGTTGCTGTCTGTTTCTCTGTCTCTTTCCTTCTTTATTTCTGACTGTCTGCCTCTGTCTCTTTGTCTACCTCTGCCTGGCTCTGTCAGTCTGAGTCTCTTTCTCTGTCTCTGTCTGTCTTTAATATTTCTCTAAATCTGTTTGTCTCTGACTCTGTCTCTCTCTTTCTTTGTCTGTCTGTCTTTCCCTGTCTGTCTGTGTCTGTCTCTGGCTCACAATCTCTGTCAGTTTCTGTTGCAGGCTGTGACTCTGACTGTCTGTGTCCCTGTCTCTGTCTGTCTTTCTCTGCTGAATATATCTGTCTCCCTCTCTAGCTCTGCCTCTCTGTCCTTCTGCTCTGTGCCTGTCTGTCTTTGTCTGTCTGTCTATGCCTGTATGTCCCTGTCTGTCTGTCTCTCTGTTTGTCTCTGTCTGTCTCTATCTCTCTGTCTGTGTCTGTGTTTGTTTGTCTCTGTCTGCCTTATTCTCTTTTTTTGTCTTTGTCCTTAACTCTCTGTCTATCTCTATGTTTGTCTCTGTCTGCCTTATTCTCTTTGTTTGTCTTTGTCCTTAACTCTCTGTCTATCTCTATGTTTGTCTCTGTCTGTATGATTGTCTCTGTGTGCCTGCCTCTCTCTATCTATGCCTGTCTCTTTGATTGCCTCTGCCTTTCTCTATCTCTGTCTGTATCTTTCTGTGTCTACCTATCACTGTCTTTCAGTCTCTCTCTCTCTCTGTCTGTCTGTCTCTCTCTCTGTCTCTCTCATTCTCTTTGTCTCTCTCTCTGTCTATTCTCTCTCTCTCTCTCTGTTTCTCTCTCTGTCTCTCTCTCTCTCTGTCTGGCTCTGTGTGTCTGTCTCTGTGTATCTTTCTCTGTCTGTCTATCTTTCTGTCTCTGTCTGGCTCACACTCTCTGTCAGTTTCTGTTGCAGTCTGTGTCTCTGGCTGTCTGTGTCCCTGTCTCTATCTGTCGTTCTCTGCTTAATATCTGTCTCCCTCTCTACCTCTGTCTCTCTGTCATTCTGCTCTGTGCCTGTCTGCCTCTGTCTATGCCTGTATGTCCCTGTCTGTCTGTCTGTGTCTTTGTCCTTAACTCTCTGTCATTCTCTATGTTTGTCACTGTCTGTCTGACTGCCTCTGTGTGTCTGTCTCTCTCTATCTCTGCCTGTCTCTGTCTCTTTGTTTGCCTCTGCCTGTCTTTATCTCTGTCTGTCTGTGTCTGTGCCTATCTGTCACTGTCTTTCTGGCTTTTTTGTCTAGCTCTGTCTGTCTGTCTCTGTCTGTCTGTTCTTGTCTGTCTGTCTGACTGTCTTTCTCTCTCTGTCTGTCTGTCTGTTGTCTGTCTCTGTCTGTCTCTTTCTGTTTGTCTGTCTGTCATTGTCTACCTGTCTCTGTCTGTCTGTCTGTGTCTCTGTCTATCTGTCTGTATCTGCCTGTCTGTTGGCTGTCTCTGTCTGTCTGTTTCTGCCTGTCTGTTTTCTGTCTCTTTCTGTCTCTGTCTACCTGTCTCTGTCTGTCTGTCAGTCTCTGGCTGTCTGTCTCTATCTCTTTGTTTGTCTCTGTCTTTATCCCGATCTCTATTGCTTTGTTTGTCTGCCTCTGTCTGTCTGTCTCTATCCGTTTCTGTCTGTCTTTCTTTTACTGTTTGTTTCTGTCTCTTTGTTTGCCTCTGTTGCTGTCTCTATCTCTGTCTGTCTGTGTCTCTGTCTGTCTGTATCCCTGTCGGTCTGTGTCTGTCTGTCACTGTCTTTCTGTCTCTGTCTGTCTCTGTCTAGCTCTGTCTGTCTGTCTGTTCTTGACTGTCTGTCTTTCTGTCTCTGTCTGTCTGTTTCTGCCTGTCTGTTGTCTGTCTCTGTCTGTCTGTTTCTGCCTGTCTGTTTTCTGTCTCTTTCTATCTCTGTCTACCTGTCTCTGTCTGTCTGTCTGTCTCTGGCTGTCTGTCTGTCTATCTCTTTGTTTGTCTCTGTCTTTATCCCGATCTCTATTGCCTTGTTTGTCTGCCACTGTCTGTCTGTCTCTATCCATTTCTGTCTGTCTGTCTCTTATTGTTTGTCTCTGTCTCTGTCTGGCTCTCTCTCTGTCAGTGTCTGTTGCTGTCTGTTTCTCTGTCTCTTTCCGTCCTTGTTTCTGCCTGTCTGTCTCTGTCTCTTTGTCTGCCTCTGCCTGGCTCTGTCAGTCTGAGTCTCTTTCTCTATCTCTGCCTGTCTTTAATATTTCTCTAACTCTGTTTGTCTCTGTCTCTGTCTCTCTCTGTCTGTGTCTGTCTCTGGCTCACACTCTCTGTCAGTTTCTGTTGCAGGCTGTGACTCTGACTGTCTGTGTCCCTGTCTCTGTCTGTCTTTCTCTGCTGAATATATCTGTCGCCCTCTCTAGCTCTGCCTCTCTGTCCTTCTGCTCTGTGCCTGTCTGTCTTTGTCTATCTGTCTATGCCTGTATATCCCTGTCTGTCTGTCTCTCTGTTTGTCTCTATCTCTCTGTCTGTGTCTGTGTTTGTTTGTCTCTGTCTGTCTTATTCTCTTTGTTTGTCTTTGTCCTTAACTCTCTGTCTATCTCTATGATTCTCTCTGTCTGTATGCCTGTCTCTGTCTCTTTGATTGCCTCTGCCTGTCTTTATCTCTGTCTGTCTATCTCTATCTCTATCTATCTGTCACTGACTTTCAGTGTCTGTCTGTCTGTCTCTGCCTGTCTGTCTCTGCCTGTCTGTCTCTGCCTGTTTCTTTCTGTCTTTCTGTCTGTGGCTCTCTCTGGCTCTCTCTCTCTCTCTCTCTCTCTCTCTCTCTCCCTCTCTCTCTCTCTCTCTCTCTCTCTCTCTCTCTGTCAGATTCTGTTGCTGTCTGAGACTCTGTCTTTATTTCTCTGTCTCTCTGGCTGCCTCTGTCTGGCTCTGTAATTCTGAGTCTCTTTTTTTGTCTCTGTCTGTTTCTAATATCTCTCTATGTCTATCTGTCTCTCTGTCCCTGTCTGTCGCTGTCTCTGTCACTGTTTATGTCGGTCACTGTCTGCCTGTCTCTGTCTGGCTATCTCTGTCTGTCTTTATCTGTCTCTGTTCTCTTTGTATGTCTCTGTCTGTCTCTATCTCTCTGCCTGTCTGTCTCTGTGCTTGCTTGTCTCTGTCTGTCGTTCTCTTTCTGTCTGCCTCTCTCTGTCTGTCTTTTTGTTTTTCTGTCTGTGGCCGTCTCTGTCTGGCTCTCAGTCTCTGTCAGTTTCTGTTGCTGTCTGTGTCTCTCTGCGTCCCTGTCTTTGTGGGACTTTCTCTGATTAATCTTTCGGTCTCCCTGTCTATCTCTGTCTGACTCTGTCTTTCTGAGTCGCTTTCTCTGTCTGTCTCTCAATATCTCTGTCTATATGTCTTTCTGTCTGTCTGTCTGTATGTCTGTCTGTGCCTCATAGAGTCATAGTTATGCAGCACAAAAAGAGCACCTTCGGCCCATCGTGTCCGCGCTGGCCATCAAGCCCTATCTATTCTATTCCCATTTCCCAGCCCTTGGTCCGTAGCCTTGTATGTTATGGCGTTTCAAGTGCTCATCCAAATGCTTCTTGAATGTTGTGAGGGTTCCTGCCTCTACCACCCTTTCGGGCAGTGAGTTCCAGATTCCAACCACCCTCTGGGTGAAAAAATCTTTCCTCAAATCCCCTCTAAACCTCCTGCCCCTTACCTTGAAACTATGCCCCCTGGTTATTGACCCCTCTACTAAGGGGGAAAGTTCCTTTCTATCTACCCTATCTATGCCCCTCATAATTTTGTACACCTCAATCAGGTCCCCCCTCAGTCTTCTCTGCTCTAAGGAAAACAACTCCAGCCTGTCCAGTCTCTCTTCATAGCTGAAACGCTGCAGCCCAGGTAACATCCTGGTGAATCTCCTCTGCACCCTCTCTAATGCAATCACATCCTTCCAATAGTGTGGTGACCAGAACTGCACACAGTATTCCACCTGTGGCCTAACAAGCACTTTGGACAGCTCCATCATAACCTCCCTGCTCTTATATTCTATGCCTCGGCTAATGAAGGCAAGTGTCCCATATGCCTTCTTAACCACCTTATCCACCTGTCCTGCTGCCTTCAGGAATCTATGTACATGCAGAACAAGGTCCCTCTTATCCTCTGCCCTTCCTCGGGTCCTACCATTCATTGTGTATTCCCTTGCCTTGTTAGTCCTCCCAAAATGCATCACCTCACACTTTTCAGGTTTGAATTCCATTTGCCACTGTTCTGCCCATCTAACCAACCCGTCTATATCGCCCTGTAGGCTGAGGCTGCCCTACTCGCTATTTACCACTCCACCATTTTTCGTGTCATCTGCGAACTTACTGATCATACCTCCTACATTCATATCTAAATCATTAATGTACACTAGAAACAGCAAGGGACCCAGCACCGATCCCTGCGGTACACCACTGGACATCGGCTTCCAGTCACAAAAACAACCTTCGACCATCACCCTCTGCCTCCTGCCACTAAGCCAATTTTGGATCCAATGTGCCAAATTGCCCTTGATCCCATGGGCTCTTACCTTCTTGACCAGTCTCCCATGCGGGACTTTGTCAAAAGCCTTACTGAAATCCATGTAGACTACATCAACTGCACTATCCTCATCCACACCCCCGAGTCACCTCCTTGAAAAATTCAATCAAATTGGTCAGACATGATCTCCCCCTGACAAAACCATGCTGACTATCCTTGATTAATCCTTGCCTCTCCAAGTGGAGACTAATTCTGTTACTCAGAATTTTTTCCAATAATTTCCCTACCACTGATGTTAGGCTCACTGGCCTGTAATTCCCTGGTTTAGCCCTACTACCCTTCTTGAAAAATGGTACTACGTTAGCTGTCCTCCAGTCCTCTGGTACCTCCCCTGTGGCCAGAGAGGATCTGAAAATTTGTGTCAGAGCCCCTGCAATCTCCTCCCTTTCCTCACACAGCAGCCTGGGATACATCTCGTCTGGGCCTGGGGATTTATCCACTTTTAAGCCCGCTAAAACTGCTAATACCTCCTCCCTCTCAATGCTAATTTGTTCAAGTATATCACAATCCCCCTGCTTGATTTCTATGCCTTCATCATCCTTCTCCATAGTGAACGCAGATGCAAAATATTCCTTTAAAACCTCACCTACATCTTCCGGCTCTACACACAGATTGCCACTTTGGTCCTTAATGGGCCCTACTCTTTCCCTGGTTATCCTCTTGCCCTTAATATACTTATAAAACACCTTGGGATTTTCCTTTATTCTGCCCGCCAGTGTTTTTTCAGGCCCCCTCTTTGCTCTCCTAATTTCTTTTTGTCTCTTTCTGTCTCTCTCCCTATCTGTCAGTTTCTGTTGCTGTCTGCGACTTTTTCTGTCTTTCTCTCTCTCTCTGTGTGGCTGCCTTTGTCTGGCTCTGTCAGTCTGAGTCTCTCTTTTGTCTCTGTCTGTCTCTAATATATCTCTATGTCTATCTGTCTCTCTCTCTCTCTCTCATTGTTTGTGTCTCTGTCTCTGGCTGCCTCTGCCTTTCTCTGTCTGTCTCTGTCTGTCTATCTCTGTCTGTCTTTATCTGTCTCTGTTCTCGTTGTTTGTCTCTGTCTGTCTCTATCTCTCTGTCTCTATCTCTATCTGTCTCTGGGATTGCTTCTCTCTGTCTGTCGTTCTCTTTCTGTCTGCCTCTCTCTGTCTGTCTTTGTGTGTTTCTGTCTGTGTTTCACTGTCTGTCTGTATCTTTGGCTTTCGCTCAATTAGATGGATTTTAACACAGAGTTGATGCATTTTGGCAGAAGCAAAGGGGAGAGGCAATATACACTTAATGGCACAGTTTTAAAGAGTGTGCAGGGACAGAGGGAACTGGGAGTTAATGTGCATCGGTCCCTGAAGGTGGCAGGATATACTGAGAGAGTGGTTAGCAAAGCATATGGGATCTTGGGTTTCATAAATAGAGGTATTGAGTACAAAAGTAGAGAAGTTATGCTAATCCTTTATAAAGCGCTGGTTAGGCCACAACTGGAGTACTGCGTCCAGTTCTGGTCACCACATTTTAGGAAGGATGTGAAGGCCCTTGAGAGGGTGCAGAGGAGATTTACCAGAATGGTTCCGGGGATGGGGGATCTTAGCTACAAGGACAGGATGGAGAAGCTGGATTTGTTTTCATTAGAGCAAAGGAAGTTGAGGGGTGATTTGATAGAGGTGTTCAAGATTATGACGGGTTTGGATAGGCTCGACGGGGAATGGCTGCTCCCACTAGTTGATGGTACAAGGACTCTGTCTCTATCTCTGACTCCTTCAGCTTTGTGTCTGTCTTTCTCTGTCAGTCTGTCTGTCTCTCCCAGTTTCTTTGTTTGTCTCTATATCTGTCTGTCTCTGTGTCTGTCTGTCTCTGTGTCTGCCTGTCTCTGTGTCTGTCTGTCTGTGTCTGTGTCCGTCTGTCTGTCTGTATCTGGCTGTGTGTCTGTCTGTCTCTGTCCATCTGTCTCTCTGTCTGTCTGACAGTTTTTGTCTGTCTTTGTCAATCTTCTCGCTGTCTCTGTTTCTCTGTCTGTCTTTCTGTCTCTCTATCTGTCTCTGTGTGGTTGTCTCTGTGTGATTGTCTCAGTAAGTCAGTCTGTCTGTCTCTGTCAGTCTCTGTCTTTCAGTCTCTCACTGTCTGTCTCTCTCTGTCTCTCACTCTCTGTCTGTCTCTTTCTGTCTGCCTCTTTCTGTCTGTCTCTTTCTGTCTGTCTCTTTCTGTCTGTCTGTCTCTTTCTGTCTGCCTGTCTCTGACAGAAACCCGTGTTGCAAGAAAAGAAAAAACTTGCATTTCTACAGCCACTTTCATGACCTCAGGATCTCCCAAAGCGCTTCACAGCAAGTGAGGGACGTATTGACGTGTAGCCACTGTTATATTGTCAGAAACGCGGCAGCCAATCTGCACACAGCAAGCTCCCACAAACAGCAACGTGATAAGGACCAGATAATCTGTTTTAGGGTTGGAGGAGGTGACAGAGAGACCGGGGACAGCTCCGTGCTCTTCTTTGAAATAGACGTGGGATCCTTTACATTCACCCGAGAGGGCCACTCGTTTAACGTCACATCCGAATGACAGCATCTGGGAGAGTGCAGCTGCGCACTCCCTCAGTACTGCACCGGGAGTTTCCAGCCTAGATTACGCGCCCAGGTTTCTGGAGTGAGGATTGAAGCAGCGTCCTTTGTGACTCAGAGGCGACCGTGCTGCCCACTGAGACACGGCTGATGTGAAGAGGAGCCTGGGATCAACGCCCAGTAAAATTAGCAACACATCTCTCGTCTCGTGGCGGTGTCGCTGCATTTCCTACCAAAAAGCTGATGAGCGCAAACCAATCTGGGATGTTTCTGAGAGACCTGATCCTGTAAATTGGAGTTCAACCAAAACTCTGCTGCTCGTATCCGAACTCGCACCGAGTTCCGCTCAACCATCATCTCGGTGTTCGCTGACCTACACTGGCTCACAGTCCAGCAATGCCTCGATTTCAAAATTCTCATCCTCCTCTTCAAATCCCTCCATGGCCCTCGCCCCCTCTCTATCTCTGTAACGTCCTCCAGCCCTACAATTCTCATCCTCCTGTTCAAATCACTACATGGCCCTCGCCCCCTCCCTATCTCTGTAACCTCCTCCAGCCCCTACAATTCTCATCCTTCTGTTCAAATCACTCCATGGCCCATCGCCCCCTCACTACCTCTGTAACCTCCTCCAGCTCCGACAATTCTCATCCTCCTGTTCATATCCCTCCATGGCCCTCGCCCCCTCCCTATCTCTGTAACCTCCTCCAGCCCCGACAATTCTCATCCTCCTGTTCAAATCCCTCCATGGCCCTCGACCCCTCCCTATCTCTGTAACCTCCTCCAGCCGCTACAATTCTCATCTTCCTGTTCAAATCCCTCCATGGCCCCTCGCCCCCTCCCTATCTCTGTAAACTCCTCCAGCCCTACAATTCTCATCATCCTGTTCAAATCCCTCCATGGCCCCTCACCCCTCCCTATCTCCGTAACCTCCTCCAGCCCCTCCAATTCTCATCCTCCTGTTCAAATCCCTCCATGGCCCCTCGTCCCCTCCCTATCTCTGTAACCTCCACTAGCCCTACAATTCTCTTCCTCCTGTTCAAATCCCCCCATGGCCCACGCCCCCTCCCTATCTCTGTAACCTCCTCCAGCCGCTACAATTCTCATCTTCCTGTTCAAATCCCTCCATGGCCCTCGCCCTCTCCCTATCTCTGTAACCTCCTCCAGCCCCTACAATTCTCATCCTCCTGTTCAAATCCCTCCATGGCCCTCGCCCCCTCCCTATCTCTGTAACCTCCTCCAGACCCTACAAATCCCAGCCTCCTGTTCAAATCACTCCATGGCGCTCGCCCCCTCCCTATCTCTGTAACCGCCTCCATCCCTACAATTCTCATCCTCCTGTTCAAATGCCTCCATGGCCCTCGCCCCCTCCCTATCTCTGTAACCTCCTCCAGCTCTACAATTCTCATCCTGCAGTTCAAATCCCTCCATGGCCCTCACCCCTCTCTCTATCAATGTAACCTCCTCCAGCCCTACAATTCTCATCCTCCTGTTCAAACCCCTCCATATCCCTCATCCCCTCCCTATCTCTGTAACGTCCTCCAGCCCTACAATTCTCATTCTCCTATTCAAATCCCTCCATGGCCCTCGCCCCCTCCCTATCTCTGTAACCTCCTCCATCCTTACAAGTCTCATCCTCCTGTTCAAATCCCTCCATGGCCCCTCGCCCCCTCCCTATCTCTGTAACCTCCTCCAGCAATACATTTCTCATTGTCCTGTTCAAATCCCTCCTTGGCCCACGCCCCTCCCTATCTCTGTATCCTCCTCCAGCCCTACAATTATCATCCTCCTGTTCGAATCCCTCTATGGCCCCTTGTCCCCTCCCTATCTCCGTAACCTCCTCCAGCCCTACAATTCTCATCAACTTGTTCAAAATCCCTCCATGGTCCCTCGCCCCCTGCGTATCTCTGTAACCTCCTCCAGCCCGACAATTCTCATCCACCTGTTCAAATCCCTCCATGGCCCTCGCTCCCTCCCTATCTCTGTATCCTCCTCCAGCCCTACAATTCTCATCAACTTGTTCAAAATCCCTCCATGGTCCCTCGCCCCCTGCGTATCTCTGTATCCTCCTCCAGCCCTACAATTATCATCCTCCTGTTCGAATCCCTCTATGGCCCCTTGTCCCCTCCCTATCTCCGTAACCTCCTCCAGCCCTACAATTCTCATCAACTTGTTCAAAATCCCTCCATGGTCCCTCGTCCCCTGCGTATCTCTGTAACCTCCTCCAGCCCGACAATTCTCATCCACCTGTTCAAATCCCTCCATGGCCCTCGCTCCCTCCCTATCTCTGTATCCTCCTCCAGCCCTACAATTCTCATACACTTGTTCAAATCCCTCCATGGTCCCTCGCCCCCTGTGTATCTCTGTAACCTCCTCCAGCCCGAAAATTCTCATCCTCGTGTTCAAATCCCTCCATGTCCCTCGCCCCAACCCTATCTCTGTACCTCCTCCAGACCCTACAATTCGCATACTCCTGTTCAAATCCCTCCATGGCCCTCGCTCCCTCCCTATCTCTGTAACCTCCTCCAGCCCTACAGTTCTCATCCACTTGTTCAAATCCCTCCATGGTGTAGAATTCGCAATTATCGCGATTTCATTTTTAATAAGGAGAAAACACAAGTTTCATTCAGAACAGCTTTATTTCAGCGGAATGCTGTCAGGTTTAAATTGGACACAAGCAGCCTGTAAAATGGCCGCCGCACCGCGTGACAGAACATTCGAGACTTTTCGGCAGGCAGACAAGATGGCGTTCCAATAAACATTTTTGCAGGATCGATAACGATTCAGCACAGTGAAGACATTACACAGGACATTATGGGTTTACAGTATAAACATCGATACTGGAATCGGTCTCCCAGGTACAAAGGAAAGCCATCAAGGGCCCATCCAAAGGACATTAATATGTAAACTCCCAACGGCTCTACGATGAGAGAGCCGTTAGCAGGTAGTTATACAGGACACTTGGAAGCCCCAAACCCCTCCAGGGGGAACACCGACCGATTTAACAATGGGAGAAGTATTAGCAGGTACTCAAACATTCAGGAGTAGCCCCGAAACCCATTAAAGACAGAGATCACCCTTACAGGACTTTTTGGGCGCCAAACCTTAAACAAAAGAATGGACATTATAGTTGGGCGGGAAACGGAAGAACTGTGCACTATAATTGCAGGCCCAAACCGTCCATTCTGTCTCTTGACTCTTGATTCTTGCCCTTGCCTCGTGTTCGTGACTCTTGCCGCTTGCTACTGTTATCATCGTGGCTGCTCCTGGGTAAAAGACTGTTGCAAAGACCTATGTTGGTAGCTGGCAGCGGAACCGAAGGCCCGGGATGAGATGAGATGAGATGAGATGAGAGGAGAAGAGAAGAAGACCTTATCCATCGCCACGGTCAGTAAATCCCGACCGCGCCTGTAGGTCGATCAGCCAAGTCTTCTTGACAACGAAGTTTCTTCTTTAACAAGACATATTGCATCGACGATAACTGGACTGTGCAAACACATCGTATCAATGATATTGACAACGGTGCTCCACCATACCCTGTATCCAACCAACAGAGGTCTTCACTACAGCGGACGGTCCAGCCGACTGACCGAGCAGCAGAAGCAGTAAACAAGTGGGACCAGGAGATCTCCTGACCAACACGTGGGTGCTGCGGTGAAAAACATCCGATCAGCTATTCGGGATTTTCTCCGAGTTATTACGAGTGGTGAGCATGAGTCTCGGGATCCTGCGAAGCTAGTTTTAGGATAGTTATTGATAGGGGAGGGTTTAAATTAAGGATATTTGTAATGTGTGCCCTATTTACGTTGTGCTGGTCGTTCCTCGTTTCCCTAAGAGTGATTATAACTGTTTGTAAGATTGTACTGTCATTCATCTGTGCATATGACATGTATTTCATAATTTTAAGTATCATGCAATAAAGATTTTCCATTTCGTACCGTTCAAACCAAGTCTACATGAGTTTTATCTCCATTACTGCTCTCGCATCTAAGTCCAGTGTCTAGAACCGTAAGGGAGAGTGATTCGAACCACTCACAGGGGTGTCTAGTGTTCCCAGACTGGCTGGAGACCAGGCCTAGACCCGCACTGACATACAGGCTGCACAGAGCCGCGTGAATCTCACAGGCTACGAGACACGCAGGGTCAGCAGAGTATCCCTTACAGAAAATGGCGACCGCGGCAGGACATTGGCAGCGAGAGGGTGGTGTGTTGGATTTTGGAATGACTGTACGAAATGTGATGCAGGAAAAGATAGCGGATTACGTGTTTGGAAAGGTTAATCTAACGAAAAAGTGGATAAGCGAACTGTTAGCGGATAAGAGCCCACTAGAGGCAGCTGAAAGGTGGACGGATAGTAAGGAGCATAAAAAGGCAGTTGAGAAAGCAGTCTGGCTTATGTGCTACAAAAGGCAGGTCCAGATTTCTAACCAGACCAATACAGCGCTAACCGCTCGAATCAAGCAGTTAGAGGAGGAAATGGAGGAGAAGGTTTCTGGAGGGGAGGTGCTCATTAAGAGTTTAAATGAGTTACGCCAGGAAAGCCAGGAAGTCTCCAGCTACCTTAAAACAAGGGTAGAGTATCTCGAGTGCCAGATCACTGAAGCAAAATTAAACGAGAATAGGATGAAGGAAAGATGTAACCGTCAAGCTGCCCAGATAAGAACTCAAGAAGAGAGCTTAATGGGGGTTAGGTCGGCGTATAAGTTGGCCCTTGAGGATAAGTTTCAGGGAGCCGACCATAGCGCCTGCGAAAAAGAGATAGAGAGCCTCAAAAAGGCCGTGAATAATGCGAACGGCATGGTGTGCCTTATTAATCCGTCGGCACGCCAGCCGCTAGTAAATGAGAGATTTAGAAATTCCCCACCAAGTAAAGCAGAAGAGGTAGTAGCCACTGCGCCCTCCGCGCCACCCAGCTATTCAGAAACCTGGGTTAGGGAGGAAGCAACGGAAGAAGCGAAAGAGCCCGTTGAAAAAGAGGTAGAAAAGGGATCGTTGTATCCAGTAACGGGGATTAAAAGGGGCCCAAGCAGAAACGGTGGGGAAGAACCGGGGGATCTCCTCGGACAGCTGGTGTTGCCTCACAGTTCACATCAGCTGAGGGCCATGATAAACCACGTAAGGAAGCTGACCGAGATAGACGACCCTTCCGTACATTTTAGGGAAGTTGAGCAAGCCGCAGCCATCAACGGCTGCGATGATGGGGAGACAGCAAAAATGCTGCTGTTCTCGTTAGATAGCTCGGTCCTTCAGTGTCTCTCAGGCGATAGCAAGAGGGGAAACAAAAGTTATGAGGAATTGAAAAATGAGGTCCTAGAAGTAGTGGGAGCGAACGACGGAGGTCCGTTTGCTAGAGTGGGACAGACAGTGCAGATGGAGGGAGAACCCCCGAAGGTTTTTGCCGACAGGCTGTGGCCAGTATATGAGCGCAGCTGTCTAGGTGCGCCCGAGCGCGAAGATGTGGAAGGCGCCGCTTTAATTCATTGGCTTAGGTGCATAATAGCCAACAGTTTACCAGCCGTTAGAGAGCAGGCAAAAGCCTGGTTCGATCCCAATGACCTCAACCTTACGGAAGAGTCGGTCTTGAATCGACTCACGTTAGGTTACCGTAACATAAGGGGTATGGCAACACGTCCCTTTAAGGGAAGAGTACATGAGGTACGACCCGCAGCCCCGGCTCAAAGAGAGTGGCATCAGGAGGGTAATCGCGCCCCACCGGCAAGCAATGCCTGTTACGGGTGTGGGAAGACAGGGCACTGGCGCAAGCACTGCAGGAACCCTTGGAAGGATTCCAAGGATAAGAATCCCGCGGTCCGAGCCCAGGCGCCTGTCCCGGCTAAGGAAGCAAAGGTACCCACCTCTCCCGAAGACCTCGAAGCAGTGTTAGGAGTCATGCGCAAGATGGTTTTAAATGCGCGTGGACAGGTGGCGGTCGCAACCGGCCCCGTAGGTGCCGCGGGACCGTCTAATAGTGCCCCATGACTAGAACCAGCACAGCCCGTCTACCTGTGTCCGCTCAGCTATGATGCGTGGAGGCGACCTGTGGTGGAGATGGAGGTAGAGAAACAAAAGGGCAGTTATCTGTTGGACACGGGAGCTTCTTGCACCATAATCCATACAGATGACCCTTTTGACTCGCCGCTATCTACCAAGGTCCCATTCACGCTAGCAGGGTTCACAGGGAAAGAACAGGCTGGCACGTTTTCCCTCCCGCTATCCATTCGTTTAGGAACACTTCGCTTTAAGTGGAAGTGTATACTGATGGCATGGCAAAAGGGGGGTGGAAGAGGTATTCTCGGGTCCGATCTGCTAGCGGGACACGGGATCCTCGTGGACCTCAGAAATCACTGTCTCTGGGGGGCTAAAGGGGAAAAGGGCGAAGTAATGGTAATTCAAGGGGAGGAAGAAACAGGGGTCCTGTGTACCGTACAGCCATCCGGAGGCTACGACCTCAGGCTTATGGTCGCAGATGTCCCAACGGACATGCAAACGTACGTGACAGATAATATGCACGCGTTTGCAACCCACAAGCACGATTGTGGGAGGGTGGTCGGGTTTGAGGTCAGCGTAGATGGGGACCCCATGACCCGACCCCAAAAGCAGTATAACTTCCCCAAAGAAGCAGAACCCGATATGGAGGCAGCAATGTCTTCCTTGGTGCAGCAGGGCGTGTTGAGGCCGATAGCCACACACGTGAACTCCCCATTATGGCCGGTTAGGAAGCCGGATAATTCGTGGAGAGCCACGGTGGACTACAGAGTCCTCAACAGTAACATCCCCGCCTGCGCGCCCACAGTAGCAGCAGTTGCTGACCTAATAGGGAGCATCCCAGCGTCCGCGACCACGTTCACGGTGCTGGATATCTCGAACGGTTTTTGGTCCATCCCGCTGCGGCGAGAGGACCAGTACAAGTTTGCTTTTACGTTTAAAGGGCAACAGTACACGTGGAACTGCTTGCCACAAGGTTTCCACAATAGCCCCAGTATTTTTCACCAGTGTATGGCAGGAAGTTTAAAGGAGTTTAGTCAGCCCAATCAGATAGTACAGTATGTGGATGATTTGCTCCTATTTACGGACTCAAGGGAGGAGCACGGACCACTGCTGGACGAGTTATTGGAGCTGTTAGCGAGAAAGGGTTTTAAAGTAAACCCAAAGAAAGCACGTATCGGTCAGCAGGAAGTAAAATTCCTGGGACTGACCCTACGCGCTGGGGAAAGAGCCATAGACAAAGCAAGGAGGGAGTCGGTGCAAGAATTACCGATTCCCAACAACGTAAGGGGTGTGAGGTCCTTCTTGGGACTGACCGGTTACTGCAGGGATTTTATCGAGGATTATGCGGCCACAGCGGCGCCGCTCCTCCGACTCCTCCATAAGGGAGTAGAGTGGCTTTGGGACGAGGGCTGCCAAGCAGCCTTCGAGAAGTTAAAAAGGGATCTGCAGACCGCGCCAGCCTTAGGGGCCATAGATGGGGGGAAGGAGTTTTTCCTGGAGGTAGCTGCCAGCGGAGACAGCTTAAGCGCCGTGCTGCTCCAAGAGCGTCACGGCAAGCTGAGGCCGGTTGTCTATTCATCCAGGGTATTAACGGATGTGGAGAGAAGTTTTTCCAATTGCGAAAGGCACCTTTTAGCCACGCATTGGGCTGTGAAAAGATCAGCGATCTTCACAGGACTCTCTCCCATCACTCTCCTCACACATCACACACCAACTAAGATGCTTCTGGATGGGAGGATTAAAGACGGGACCGTAAGCAGCGCACGCATTGCGCGTTGGACCCTTCTTCTCTCCCAGTTGGACATCAGAGTAAAAGGTCTTTGCGAGCCCAGGCTTGCGGCCAATTTGGTATACCCCGGTACAGCCCACCGGTGTTCGGTGGAGGGGGTGTGGGACGTCAACATAGGTTTACGGGCCGGGATACATCCCACTGGGCGCGAGATTTATGTTGATGGGTCTAGCACAGTGTCTGCTGGCGAGCGACTCACAGGGTGTGGAGTTTATGACCCTGCGGCAGACCTTGCCCTGGCGATCAAGCTCCCTAGCACCATGAGCGCGCAGCAGGCTGAGCTGTCTGCCGTGGTGTACGTGGTAACCCACCCAGACATTTTCCCAACCCCATACACGATTTGCTCGGACAGTATGTTCACCTGCAATTCGTGTACGGAATACCTGGCCATATGGTCCCGCCGTGGATACACCTCCGCGGACGGGCGACCTTTAACGGTAAAGCCCTTGCTGGAGAAGATCTTAGCAGCAGCAGTAGGGGAGGAAGGGGAGATTTTCATCCATAAGGTGAAAGCTCACTCCTCCACAGAGCCCCGTGGGGAGGGCAACCGGCAGGCGGATGCGCTAGCCAGGGAGGGTGCCCGCGACGGTATTTTCTGGAACCCCTATAGAACCGGACCCATAGCAGCGGTCCGAGGCGGGGACGGGAATACCGGGAACGCCAGGGTAGCATTGCCCCTAGACCTTAAGACCGTCCAAGCCCAGGATCCCGCCCTAAAAGCAGTCCTAAAAACGATTGCTGAGGGGAGGCAGGTAGAAGGTCCGTACAGTACGGCAACCCTCTCAGTTAAGGAAGGCATGCTGTTCCGCGAGGAGCAGTGGGTTGTGCCGCAGCAGCACAGGAGGGAATTCCTCCAGTTGGCTCACGAGGGACCAGGGGCAGGGCACCCCGGGCCCGAGGTTACCTGGCAACGGGTAGAGCAAGCGGGATGGTGGCCAGGGCTCAGGGAACAAGTCCGCGAGTTCTGTGCAAACTGTCTTGTGTGCGCTGCAAATAACCCAGACCCCCAGAAAAGGAAGGTGCCCATGGGACACGTAAGAAGGGTAGAGGGACCATGGCAGTCGATACAGATCGACTATATAGGACCCCTGCCCACCACCCAGGGAGGTTATAAGTACTGCCTCGTCCTGGTGGATGTGTTTTCCAAGTGGGTGGAAGCCTTCCCTTGTCGAACAGCTACGGCACTGGGTACTGCAAAAATCTTGGTCCGGGAAGTGTTCTCGCGGTGGGGACTCCCCCGTTTTGTGGAGTCAGACCAAGGGAGTCATTTCACCGGCCAGGTGATGCAGAACACCCTCATGCTTTTGGGCATTGAAGGGAAGTGGCACGTAGCACACAATCCCCAGTCATCCGGGATTGTTGAACGTATGAACAGGACCCTGAAGGAGAAATTGAGGAAAGAGACTAGGAACTCGCCCCAAAAATGGGCGGAAGTTCTGCCTTTAGTCCTCATGGGGGTCCGGGCCAGTCAGTCAAAAAGTACGGGGTACTCCCCGCACGAGGTAATGACCGGCAGGCTCATGCGAACCCCCACCCATGTGCTAGCCCCGGTGCTCACTGAGGGTCAGCTTCAAGAGATCAGCAGGGACAAGTTCGCCCAAACTCTCTTGGAGCGCCTGAAGCAAGTTTATGCGCAGGCGGCTGGGAACATGGGAAGGCAGCACCAGGGCAATCGCTTGTTGCTGGAACCCCGCAAAACGCGGGAGTGGGAAGTAGGAGACCAGGTCATGGTCAGAAACTACGCCAGAGTAGGGAGTCTGGAACCACTGTATATGGGACCCTACAACATTGTAGACAAGGCAAGTCCCATGGTTTACGCCGTAAAAGTACCTCGGCGCACTAAGTGGTTCCACATAAACCAATGTAAACTGTACCAGCCGGGTGCGCAAGGGAAAACTACAGGGGTAAATCCCGCCAACGGGAAAACACAGCCCCAGGTAGGACCACAAGGCACACAGGCAGGCGTAGCAGCTTGCATCAGGGGAAGGGACATCCCGGACGATCATGCAGCGTTTTTCTGGAGTTGGGGGTTAGATGACGAGGACCCCAGGGTACCCTGGTCAGATGAGGATAGTGCAGATGAGCATAGTGATGATGACGGGTGGTTTCACAGGAACGGTCTGGAAGGATTGGGGCCGCTAGGTAGAGATCCATACGGGGTGGACACACAAGCTGCAGGTCCCGACAGCAGGAGGAAGGAGCTAGAGGAGGCCGGGCCAGCCGCTATGTGGTTCCCAGAGGTGTGGCCGCCCGCTTTAAACGTCCAGTCCTCAGGGGAGGCAGAGTTCGCGAGTGAAGGGCTGCCTGCTGGGCCGAGCAGGGCGGGGCCCCGAACTGCCAGCCCCGAGGTTAGGGAGGCGGAGTCAGCGGAGGCGGGGCTGGCGCCTGTGATGGAACCCCAGGTCATCCCGTTGAAGGTCTCGGGACCCGGTCCGTCCGTCACGGAGCCCCCGCCCATAGCAGTTCCCCGTAGGTCAAGCAGAGCACCCCAGCCCAGGAAGACGTGGTCAGGTCCACAGGCTGCCCCAGGGCGTAAGTTTCAGATTAAGATAACCCGGGTAGAGACAGGCCACATCGAAGCAGTAACAGGCTGCGGCAGATCAGAGGAAAGGGTCAGCGCAGCAACAGGCTGCGGCAGATCAGAAGGAAGGGTCAGTGCCCTCCCACCGTCGGGAAGAGCTCGCAGCAGCCTTCTCAGGATTTAAAGGGGCCGCCCTGAGAACGGGCGGCATTGTAAAGTTATTAGTTTAAGGTTTTAAGTTTAGTTTAAAGTTTTAAGTAGTTTTAATAAGTTTAAGTTTGTAGTGGTTTTAACAGATAACGACAAATGATGGGAGTTTTAAGGCTAGGTTTAGAGGAAGTCTGTTCAGCAAACGTTGAAGTTTACGTGAGGCGAGGTCAGGGGACCCGCTCACCCTTCACAAAAGCCAGAGACTTTTTGCGAGGCTGGCTACCTCATTCTATCTGATCACAGGAACCAAGGAAGGATGGAACGACTTCTAGTTTTGCTCGTGGCAATCGGATGTGGATTGGCCTATCGGGGCCTCACCAAGGATGTCGTGGTGTTTGGATGTTCCGGGGACACGGCCCCCATCGCGGTGGATGGGACCGGGAGACGGAAGGCAGAAGGGACCAGCACCTATTTCCACAAGGGAAGGTGGCCAGGATGGCTGGGAACGAACTCAACGGAGTATTCCAGCACATCGGGGTTCGCCTACAAAGAGACTTCTTTAATGTGCCCCAAAGTACGGATCATCGCACCCAGGATCAGCGTCACCGTCGGCAAACGGATTTGTTTGACTTGCAGTGGGAATGTCCCATTGAGCCGATGGTGGTGGCTGCGAAAGCTGAGCAAAACTATGAGGAACTCTTCGGTTGAGTGGGAGCGACTGGGTAATAATACCCATCGGACAATTACGGGGACTGATGGACAAGTGAAAGTCTGTTGGGACAAATGGTGGGAACCAGATGAGGGGATTTATGTTTGTATGTGGGGGTCAAAGTACGTTTGCCCCAAAGGCATCTCCATATTCTTTATTAACCAGTGGCAGGATAACGGACAGGGGATGAGGTGGGATGCGAGCACCAGGGGGTGCGGAGCCCCATTCTCCCCGATCCCAGTAAATGCCACTGAGCTCATTACGCGCCCACGCAAAGCCCCGCCCACGATTCCGGTAGTTCTAACTGAGGAAGAAGGGTGCCCTAAAACTAGTAAGGGACCCGGGAACGGTTTGGTACTGGTCCCCACAGACCAGATACTATTTCAGGGAGTGCATTACGCGGTGGCCTCGGTGATTTTAAATCTCACTGAGGTACGGTTACCAGAGTGGTGCCCCAAAAAGACGGAACAGTTGTACCAGGTCCTGTTGACCAAGATGTTCAGGCAGTTTTACGAGTTCGATTTCGCGGAAATTGATAAGACAAGTTTATACACCGCACCGCAGGAAGTTTTGGATCAAGTTGGGAGGCAAAGAAGGGGTTTGGTGAACGATGCGTTCACTGCTTTTAACACAGGGACATCTGTGGTCAACGCTCTAGACAGTGTGGAGCTGCAGACCCAGATTAATGGTTTAAAAACACAGTTAAAGGATATTCTCACGGATGAGAATAAAGTGGTAGGGTCGGGTCTGCACGAGGACCAAGCCATGACACTACACTTAAAAGAGATTATAGCAGAGCTGGAGAAACATGCGCGTACGGTAAATGCCCTGATTAGGGAAGATCGGAATGCATCCGATCAAGCTGCGCAGAACGAGGTGTGCGTGCTTTACGGGGCGTGGTTACTGGGCGAGGGCCGCAGTAATTTGGAGGATTTAAAACAAGGTTTGGTCCCGTCCTGGATAAGTAACAAACACCTGCGGGCGCTCCACCCTTTTCAGAATGCATTAAGTCCGTGCCAGCTCAGGCTAGCTTCAGAAGCTTACCCAGTCCCCGTGGACTGCGGACGTTCAAACCATACTATTATGGGAATAGTATTACGCATGCCGGTTTTGGGCAACACAGCAAAGCCCGCCCCGGTGTATCGGGTAGAGAACATTGGTGTCATTCAGGGGGGAGCCCACATTCGTTATGCAGCGGTTCCACCTTACGTCATCCGCTGGGAGCAAACGATGACAGGTACAGATCTCTCTGGTTGTCGTGGCAGGGGAGCACACATAATACTGTGCCCCCAGCACTTGAATGCCTTTTTAACACCACAGTGCGGGTTCAGAACGGCTGGCGCCAAGTCCATGAATTGCACCATGGAGGCAATGGCACAAGATCATGTGCCTCCGCAGGTAGCATACATCGGGGGTGGAACATATTGTGTTACCACTGCAGCGCAACACTACCAGCATGGAAACCGTAGCCGGTGTCCGGTGAGTGACAGCAGTTTCTGTTTTAAACCCAGGGCTGAAGTTCAAGTAGCACAACAGCGAATTATCCCAATCCCTGAACCATCCACTGTTCACCTCACAGTAAAAGAGAATTTTACCGACTTGCAGCGTTTTGTCGCACATTTTGGGTACCTCATTCCCCCTCTCCCCGAGCATTTAACCAAACTTCTGAAAGCCGTCGCGGTGTCACAAAAGCATTTCTATACTTTAGAACAGAAAACCGTCGAGATAGGTACAGACATTTTGGACATAGTGGTTCCACCGTGGTGGAATCTGTTCACAAATATTGAAGTGCCCTCATGGGTCAGAATAGCCTCCCACATTTTAGTCGTCTGTCAAGTGTTTATTGTAGTATACCTTTTGTTTATACATTGTAAAAGAGACAAGCGCCTCACCAAGCATGAGAACACGGGAGAGTGGCGAGAACGTTACGTGCGCGTGCACGATGAGAGCGCAGTGTAATGGGAAAACGGCGTCACTCCCGCTCGCCATGTGCGCCGCGGAAGTTTGTGCTCAGTGTAAATACGTTGGAAACTCGACATGTTTAAGAGTCGGGATTTGTTTATTTTGGTGATGGTGTTGATTGTTTGGTTTTTTGGGTTTTGTTTTTCCTTCCCTTGAATAAAAGATAAATATACAGGTGATGCGTGAGGTATCGGCCTGGTTACGCCGGGAAGGAAAACAAGTGGTGTAAGTTTAAGGGCAAATGATGCCTATGGTGATATAAAATGTGATTTTCTTGGGAAATAAGGACGACACAGAGACCCTAGTTAAGTTAAAATTTATGGGATTAATTTACTGGATTCGGAGTGAAATCGAGATAAGATTGCTCACCACTGAGTTTTTGATACGATAAGCGGAGTTATTCGCATCAACAGGAGGGACTGTAGAATTCGCAATTATCGCGATTTCATTTTTAATAAGGAGAAAACACAAGTTTCATTCAGAACAGCTTTATTTCAGCGGAATGCTGTCAGGTTTAAATTGGACACAAGCAGCCTGTAAAATGGCCGCCGCACCGCGTGACAGAACATTCGAGACTTTTCGGCAGGCAGACAAGATGGCGTTCCAATAAACATTTTTGCAGGATCGATAACGATTCAGCACAGTGAAGACATTACACAGGACATTATGGGTTTACAGTATAAACATCGATACTGGAATCGGTCTCCCAGGTACAAAGGAAAGCCATCAAGGGCCCATCCAAAGGACATTAATATGTAAACTCCAACGGCTCTACGATGAGAGAGCCGTTAGCAGGTAGTTATACAGGACACTTGGAAGCCCCAAACCCCTCCAGGGGGAACACCGACCGATTTAACAATGGGAGAAGTATTAGCAGGTACTCAAACATTCAGGAGTAGCCCCGAAACCCATTAAAGACAGAGATCACCCTTACAGGACTTTTTGGGCGCCAAACCTTAAACAAAAGAATGGACATTATAGTTGGGCGGGAAACGGAAGAACTGTGCACTATAATTGCAGGCCCAAACCGTCCATTCTGTCTCTTGACTCTTGATTCTTGCCCTTGCCTCGTGTTCGTGACTCTTGCCGCTTGCTACTGTTATCATCGTGGCTGCTCCTGGGTAAAAGACTGTTGCAAAGACCTATGTTGGTAGCTGGCAGCGGAACCGAAGGCCCGGGATGAGATGAGATGAGATGAGATGAGAGGAGAAGAGAAGAAGACCTTATCCATCGCCACGGTCAGTAAATCCCGACCGCGCCTGTAGGTCGATCAGCCAAGTCTTCTTGACAACGAAGTTTCTTCTTTAACAAGACATATTGCATCGACGATAACTGGACTGTGCAAACACATCGTATCAATGATATTGACAACGGTGCTCCACCATACCCTGTATCCAACCAACAGAGGTCTTCACTACAGCGGACGGTCCAGCCGACTGACCGAGCAGCAGAAGCAGTAAACAAGTGGGACCAGGAGATCTCCTGACCAACACGTGGGTGCTGCGGTGAAAAACATCCGATCAGCTATTCGGGATTTTCTCCGAGTTATTACGAGTGGTGAGCATGAGTCTCGGGATCCTGCGAAGCTAGTTTTAGGATAGTTATTGATAGGGGAGGGTTTAAATTAAGGATATTTGTAATGTGTGCCCTATTTACGTTGTGCTGGTCGTTCCTCGTTTCCCTAAGAGTGATTATAACTGTTTGTAAGATTGTACTGTCATTCATCTGTGCATATGACATGTATTTCATAATTTTAAGTATCATGCAATAAAGATTTTCCATTTCGTACCGTTCAAACCAAGTCTACATGAGTTTTATCTCCATTACTGCTCTCGCATCTAAGTCCAGTGTCTAGAACCGTAAGGGAGAGTGATTCGAACCACTCACAGGGGTGTCTAGTGTTCCCAGACTGGCTGGAGACCAGGCCTAGACCCGCACTGACATACAGGCTGCACAGAGCCGCGTGAATCTCACAGGCTACGAGACACGCAGGGTCAGCAGAGTATCCCTTACAATGGTCCCTCGCACCCTGCGTATCTCTGTAACCTCCTCCAGCCCGACAATTCTCATCCTCGTGTTCAAATCACTCCATGGCCCTCGCCCCAACACTATCTCTGTACCTCCTCCAGCCCCTACAATTCGCATACTCCTGTTCAAATCCCTCCATGGCCCTCACACCCTCACTATCTCTGTAACCTCCTCCAGCCCGACAATTCACAGAATACTGTCCAAATCCCTCCATGGCCCACGCCCCCTCCCTATCTCTGTAACCTCCTCCAGCCCGACAATTCTCATCCTCCTGTTCAAATCCCTCCATGGCACTCGCCCCCTCCCTATCTCTGTAACCTCCTCCAGCCCTACAATTCTCATCCTCCTGTTCAAATCAATCCTTTACCCTCACCCCTCCCTATCTCTGTAATCTCCTCCAGCCCTACAATTCACATCCTCCTGTTCAAATCCCTCCATGGCCCTCGCCCCCTCCCAAGCTCTGTAACCACCTCCAGCCCTACAATTCGCATCCTCCTGTTCAATCACTCCATGGCCCTCGCCCCCTCCCTATCTCTGCACCCTCTTCCAGCCCCTACAATTCTCATCCTCCTGTTCAAATCACTCCATGGCCCTCGCCCCTCCCTATCTCTGTAACCTCCTCCAGCCCCTACAATACTCATCCTCCGGTTCAAATCCCTCCATGGCCCTCACCCCTCCCTATCTCTGTAACCTCCTCCAGCCCTACAGTTCTCATCCTCCTGTTCAAATCCCTCCATGGCCCTCACCCCCCTCCCTATCTCTGTAACCTCCTCCAGCCCTACAATTCTCATCCTCCTGCTCAAACACCTCCATGACCCTCGCCCCCTCCCTATCTCTGCAACCTCCTCCTGCCCCTACAATTCTCATCCTCCTGTTCAAATCCCTCCATGGCCCTCGCCCCCTCCCTATCTCTGTAACCTCCTCCAGCCCTACAATTCTCATCCACCTGTTCAAATCCCTCCATGGACGTCACCACCCTCCCTATCTCTGTAACCTCCTCCAGCCCTACAATTCTCATCCTCCTGCTCAAACACCTCCATGGCCTTCGCCCCCTCCCTATCTCTGCAACCTCCTCCAGCCCCTACAATTCTCATTTTCCTGTTCAAATCCCTCCATGGCCCTCGCCCCCTCCCTATCTCTGTAACCTCCTCCAGCCCCTACAATTCTCATCGTCCTGTTCAAATCCCTCCATGGCCCTCGCCCCCTCCCTATCTCTGGAACCTCCTCCAGCCCCTACAAATACCAGCCTCCTGTTCAAATCACTCCATGGCCCTCTCCCCCTCCCTATCTCTGTAACCTCCTCCATCCCTACAATTCTCATCCTCCTGTTCAAATCACTCCATGCCCCTCACCCCCTCACTATCTCTGTAACCTCCTCTAGCCCTACAATTCTCACCCTCCTGTTCAAATCACTCCATGCCCCTCCTCCCCTCCCTATCTCTGTAACCTCCTCCAGCCCTACAATTCTCACCATCCTGTACAAATCCCTCCATGGCCCTCGCCCCCTCCCTATCTCTGTAACCTCCTCCATCCCTACAATTCTCATCCTCCTGTTCAAATCACTCCATGGCCCTCGCCCTCTACCTATCTCTGTATACTCCACCAGCCCCTACAATTCTCATCCTCCTGTTCATATCCCTCTATGGCCCTCGCCCTCTCCCTATCTCTGTATCCTCCTCCAGCCCCTACAATTCTCATCCTCCTCTTCAAATCCCCCCATGGCCCTCGCCCCCTCCCTATCACTGTAACCTCCTCCAGCCTCAACAATTCTCTTCCTCCTGCTCAAATCCCTCCATGGCCCACGCCCCTTCCCTATCTCTGTAACCTCCTCCAGCCCATACAAATCCCAGCCTCCTTTTCAAATCACTCCATGGCCCTCGCCCCCTCCCTATCTCTTTAACCTCCTCCATCCCCCATATACCTCAACCTCACCTACCCACCTCCTCCCCATATCCCTCAGCCTCACCGACCCACCTTCTCCCCATATCCCTGAACCCCACCTACCCACCTTTTCCCCATACCCCTCAACCTCACCTACCCACCTTCTCTCCATAGCCCCCAACCTCACCCACCCACCTTCTCCCCACATCCCTCAACTCCACCTACCCACCTTCTCCCCACATCCCTCAACCTCACCTACCCACCTTATCCCCATGTAAGAGCTTTTATAGATATGTGAAGAGAAAAAGACTAGTGAAATCAAGTGTAGGTCCCTTGCAGTCAGAAGTGGGGGAAGTTATAATGGGGAACAAAGAAATGGCAGCCCAATTAAATGCATATTTTGGTTCTGTCTTCACAAAGGAGGACACAAATAACCTCCCAGAGATGTTGGAGAACATACAGTCTGATGAAAGGGAGGAACTGCAAGAAATCAGTATTTGCAGGGAAATGGTGTTAGGGAAATTGACGGTATTGAAGGCCGATAAATCCCCAGGGCCTGATAATCTACATCCTGGGGTACTTAAGGAAGTGGCCCTAGAAATAGTAGATGCATTGCTGATCATCTTCCAACATTCGATGGAATCTGGAACTGTACCCATGGATTGGAGGGTAGCTAATGTTACCCCACTATTCAAAAAGGGTGGTAGAGAGAAAGCGAGGAATTACAGACCGGTAAGCCTGACATCGGTAGTGGGGAAAATGCTTGAGTCCATTATAAAGGATGTAATAGCTGAGCATTTGAAAAACAGTGACAGGATCGGAAAAAGTCAACATGGATTTACAAAAGTTAAATCGTGCTTGACTAATCTACTGGAATTTTTTGAGGATGTAACTGGGAAAATAGATAAGGGAGAACCAGTAGATGAGGTGTATTTGGACTTTCAAAAGGCTTTCGATAAGGTCCCGCATAAGAGATTAGCGGGTAAAGTTAAGGCACATGGGATTGGGGGCACGGTATTGACTTGGATAGAGAACTGGTTGGCGGACAGAAAGCAGAGAGTAGGAATTAAAGGGTCTTTTTCCGAGTGGCAAGCAGTGACTAGTGGGGTACCGCAGGGATCGGTCCTTGGACCCCAGCTATTCACAATATACATTAATGATCTAGATAAGGGAATTAAATGTAATATCTCCAAGTTTGCAGATGACACAAAGCTGGGTGGGAGTGTGTGCAGCGAGGAGAATAGCGAGAAACTCCAGGATGATCTGGACAGGTTGGGTGAGTGGGCAGAAGCGTGGCAGATGCAATATAACGTGGATAAGTGCGAGGTTATCATCTTTGGTGTCAAAAACAGAAAGGCAGACTATTATCTGAATGGCAATAGATTGGGAGAAGGGGAAGTGCAAAGAGACCTGGGTGTCCTTGTGCACCAGTCGCTGAAAGTAAGCATGCAGGTGCAGCAGGCGGTGAAGAAGGCAAATGGTATGTTGGCCTTCATAGCGAAAGGGTTTGAGTATAGGAACAGGGATGTCCTGCTGCAGTTGTACAGGGCCTTGGTGAGACCACACCTTGAGTACTGTGTGCAGTTTTGGTCGCCTTATCTGAGGAAGGATGTTCTTGCCATGGAAGGAGTTTAGCGAAGATTCACAAGGCTGATACCTGGGATGGCAGGAATGACATATGAGGAGAGATTGGGTCGATTGGGCTTATACTCACTGGAGTATAGAAGAATGAGAGGGGATCTCATCGAAACATATAAAATTCTGACAGGTCTGGACAAACTAGATGCAGGAAGAATGTTCCCGATGGTCGGAGAGTCCAGAACCAGGGGTCATAATCTACGGATAACGGGTAAACCATTTAGGACAGAAGTGAGGAAGAATTTCTTCACCCAGAGAGTGGTGAACCTGTGGAATTCTCTACCGCAGAAGGTAGTTGAGGCGAAGTCATTAAATATATTCAAGGATGAGTTAGATATATTTCTTAAAGCTAAAGGTATCAAGGGATATAGGGAGAAAGCAGGTACAGGGTACTGAGTTTAGATGATCAGCCATGATCTCATCGAATGGCGGAGCAGGCACGAGGGGCCGAATGGCCGACTCCTGCTCCTATCTTCTATGTTTCTATATCCCTGAACCCCACCTACCCACCTCCTCCCGATATCCCTCAACCCCACCTACCCACCTTCTCCCCATATCCCTCAACCCCACCTACCCACCTTCTCCCACTATCCCTGAACCCCACCTACCCTCCTCCTCCCGATATCCCTCAACCGCACCTACCCACAATCTAACAATATCCCTCAACCTCACCTACCCACCTTCTCCCCATATCCCTCAACCCCACCTACCCACCTTCTTCCCATGTCTCTCAACCCCACCTACCCACCTTCTCCCCATATCCTCCAACCCCAATTACCCACCTTCTCCCCATATCCCTCAACAGCAGCTACCCAACTTCTCCCAAATATGCCTCAACCCCACCTACGCACCTTCTCCCCATATCCCTCAACCCCACCTACCCACCTCCTCCCCATATCCCTCAGCCTCACCGACCACCTTCTCCCCATATCTCTCAACCACACCTACCCACCTTCTCTCCATACCCCTCAACCTCACCTACCCACCTTCTCTCCATAGCCCCCAACCTCACCCACCCACCTTCACCCCACATCCCTCAACCCCACCTACCCAACTTCTCCCCATATCCCTGAACCACACCTACCCACCTCCTCCCGATATCCCTCAACTCCACCTACCCACCTTCTCCCCATATCCCTCAACCCCACCTACCCAACTTCTCCCCATAGCCCTGAACCCCACATACCAACCTCTTCCCGATATCCCTCAACCTCACCTACCCACCTTCTCCACATATCCCTGAACCCCACCTACCCACCTCCTCCCGATATCCCTCAACCCCACCTACCCACCTTCTCCCCAGATCCCTCAACCCCACGTACCCACATTCTTTCCATATACCTCTACACCACCTACTCACCTTCTCCCCATATCCCTCAACCCCACCTACCCACCTTCTCCCCATATCCCTCAACCTCACCTACCGACCTTCGTCCCATATCCCTCGACCCCACCTACCCACCTTCTCTCAATATCCCCCAACCCCACCCACCCACCTTCTTCCCATATCCCTCAACTCCACCTACGCACCTTCCCCCCATATCCCCCATTTCCACCTACCCACCTTCTCCTCATATCCCTCAGCTGCACTTACTCAACTTCTCTCCATAACCCTCAACCCCACCTACCTACCTTCTCCCCATATCCCTGAACCCCACCTACACACCTTCTCCCCATATCCTTCAACCCCACCTACCCACCTTCTCTCCATATCTCACAACCACACCTACCCACCTTCTCCCCATATTCATCAACCCCACCTACCCAAATTCTCCCCATATCCCTCATTCCCACCTACCCACCTCCTCCCCATATCCCCAAACCCACCTACCCACCGTCTCCCCATATCCCTCAATCCCACCTACCCACCTTCTCCCCATATCCCCCAATCACACCTACCCACCTTCGCACAATATCCCTCAGCCTTACCTACCCACCTCCTCCCCATATCCCTCAATCCCACCTACACACCTTCTCCCCATATCCTTCAACCTCACCTACCCACCTTCTTCCCATATCCCCAATCACACCTACCCACCTTTACCCCATATCCCTCATCCCCACCTACCCACCTTCTCCCCATATACCTCAACCTCACCTACCCACCTTCTCGCCATATCCCTCAACTCCACCTACCCACCTACTCTCCATATCCCCCAACCCCACCTACCCACCTTCTCCCCATATCCCTCAACCCCGCCTACCCACCTTCTCCCCATATCCTTCAACACCACCAACCCACCTTTACCCCATATCACTGAACCCCATCAACACACCTCCTCCCGATATCCCTCAACAAAAATCTACCCACCTTCTCCCCATATCCCTCAACCCCACCTACCCACCTTCTCCCCATATCCCTGAAACCCACCGACCCACCTCGTCCCGATATCCCTCAATCTCACCTACCCACCTTCTCCCGATATCCCTCAACCCCAGCTACCCACCTTCTCCCCATATCCCCCTACCACACCTACCCACCTTCTCTCCATATCCCTCAACCTCATCTACCCACGTTCTTCCCATATCCCCCAACACCATCTACCCACCTTCTCCACATATCCTTCAACCTCACCTACCCACCTTTTCCCCATATCCCCCAACACCACCTACCCACCTTCTCGCCATATCTCGCAACCCCTGCTACCCACCTTCTCTCCATATCCCTCAACACCACCTACCCACCTTCTCTCCATATCCCTCAACCTCACCTACCCACCTTCTTCCCATAACACTTAACACCACCTATCCACATTCTCCACATATCCCTCAACCTCACATACCCACCTTCTCCCCATAACCACCAACCACACCTAATCAACTTCTTCCATATCCCTCAACCCCACCTACCCACCTTCTCCCCTTATCCCACAACCCCACCTACCCACCTTCTCCCCATATCCCCCAATTCCACCTACCCACCTTCTCCTCATATCCCTCAGTGCACTTACTCACCTTCTCTCCCTAACACTCAACCACACCTACAAACCTTCTCCCCATATCCCTGAACACCACCTACACACCATCTCCCCATATCCCTCAGCACCACCTACCCACCTTCTCCCCATATCTCTCAACCCCAGCTACCCACCTTCTCCCCATATCCCTCAACCCCACCTACCTACCTTCTCCCCATATACCTCACTCCCACCTACCCACCTCATCCCCATATCCCTCAATCCCACCTACCCACCTCCTTCCCATATCCCTCAATCCCACCTACACACCTTCTCCCCATATCCTTCAACCTCACCTACCCACCTTCTTCCCATATCCCCAATCACACCTACCCACCTTCTCCCCATAACCCCCAATCAAACCTATCTACCTTCTCCCCATATCCCTGAACCTCACCCGCCCACCTTCTCCGCATATCCCTCAGCCCCACCTACCCACCTTCTCCCCATATCCCTCAACCCCACCGACCCACCTTCTCCCCATATCCCACAACTCCACCGACCCACCTTCTCCACATATCCGTCATCCCCACCTACCCAACTTCTCCACATATACCTCAAGCTCACCTAACCACCTTCTCCCCATATCCCTCAACCCCACCTAGCCACCTACTCTCCATATCCCCCAACCCCACCTACCCACCTTCTCCCCATATCCCTCAACCCCACCTACCCACCTTCTCCCCTTATCCCTCAACCCCACCTACCCCCCTTCTCCCCATATCCCTCAACCCCGCCTACCCACATTCTCCCCATATCCCTCAACCACACCTACCCACCTTCTCCCCATATCCCTGAACCCCACCTACCCACCTCCTCCCGATATCCCTCAACCCCACCTTCCCAACTTCTCCCCATATCCCTCAACCCCATCTACCCACCTTCTCCCCATATCCGTGAACCCCACCTTCCCACCTCCTCCCGATATCCCTCAACCTCACCTACCCACCTTCTCCCCATCTCCATGAACCCCACCTTACCCACCTCCTCCAGATATCCCTCAAACACACCTACCCACCTTCTCCCCATATACCGCTAAAACACCAACCCATCTTCTCTCCATATCCCTCAACCTCACCTACCCATCTTCTCCCCATATAACCCTACCACACCTACCACCTTCTCTCCATATCCCTCAACCACACCTACCCATCTTCTCTCCATATCACTCAACCTCACCTACCCACGTTCTTCCCATAAACCTTAAACCCACCCACAACATTCTCCACATATCCCTCAACCTCACCTACCCACCTTCTCCCCATATCCCCCCACACCACCTACCCACCTTCTCCCCATGTCTCTCAACCCCACCTACCCAACTTCTTTCCATATCCCTCAACACCACCTACCCACCTTCTCCCCATATCCTTCAACCCCACTTACCCACCTTCTCCCCATATCACTCAACCGCACCTCCCCACCTTCTCCCCATGTCCCCCAACCCCAGCAACCCACGTTCTCCCCATATCCCCGACCCAACCCACCCACCTTTCCCCATATCCCTCAACACCACCTACCCACCTTCTCCCCATATCCTTCAACCCCACCTACCCACCTTCTCCCCATATAACCCTCAACCTCACCTACCCACCTTCTCCCCATAACAACCAACCCCACCTACCCACCTTCACCCCAGTTCTGCCAACCCCACATACCCACCTTCTCCCCATATCACTCATGCACACCTTCCCACCTTCTCCCCATATTCCTCAAATCCACCTACCCACCTTCTCCCCATAACCTTCAACACCACCTACCCACCTTCTCCCCATATCCCTCAATAGCACCTCCCCACCTTCTCCCCATATCCCTCAACGCCACCTACCCACCTTCTGCCCATATCCCCCAACCCCACCAACCCACCTTCCCTCCATATCCCCGACCCCACCCGCCCACCTTTCCACGTATCCCTCAACCCCACCTACCCACCTTCTCCCCATATCCCATCCCCACCTATCCCACCTTCTCCCCATAACCTCCATCCCCACCCCCACCTTCTCCCCATATCCCTCAACCCCGACCTACCCACTTCTCCCCATATCCCTCAACCCCACCTACCCACCTTCTCCCCATATCCCTCCAACTCCACCTACACCCACCTTCCCCCCATATCCCTCAACCCACCTACCCACCTTCTCCCCATATCCCTCAACCCCACTACCCACCTTCTCCCCATATCCCTCATCCCCACCTACCCACCTTCTCCCCATATCCCTCACACCACCTACCCACCTTCTCCCCATATCCCTCAAACCCACCTACCCACCTTCTCCCCATATCCCTCAACCCCACCTACCCACCTTCTCCCCATATCCCTCAACCCCACCTACCCACCTTCTCCCCATAATCCCTCATCCCCACCGACCACACCTTCTCCCATATCCCTCAACCCCACCTACCCACCTTCTCCCATATCCCTCAACCCCACCTACCCACCTTCTCCCCATATCCCAACACCACCTACCTACTTCTCCCCAAATCCCTCAATCCCACCTCCCACCTTCTCCCCATATCCCTCATCCCACTACCCACCTTCTCCCCATATCCCCCAACGCCCTCCTACCCACCTTCCTCCCCATAATCCCTCAATCCACCTACCACCTTCTCCCATATGCCCCCAACCCTTCCTACCCAACCTTCTCCCCATATCCCTCTAATCCCACCTACCCACCTTCTCCCCCATATCCCCCAACCCCACTACCACCGTTCTCCCCATTATCCCCCACCCCACTACGCCACCTTCTCCCATATCCCACCCCCCCGACCCACCCATCTCCCCATAATCCCCCAACCCCACCGAACACCTTCTCCCCTATCCCTCAACCACCTACCCACCTTCTCCCCATATCCCTCACTGCCACCCTACCCACCTTCACCCCATATCCTCAACCCCACCTACCCACCTTGTCCCATATCCCTCAACCCCACCTACCCACCTCCTCCCGATATCCCTCAACACCACCTACCCACCTTCTCCCCATATCTCTCAACCCCACCAAACCACCATCTCCCCATATCCCTCAACCCCACCTACCCACCTTCTCCCCATATCACTCATCCCCACCTACGCACCTTCTCCCCATATCACTCAACCCCACCTACCCACCTTCACCCCATATCCCTCAACCCCACCTTCTCCCCATATCCCGCAACTCCACCTACCCACCTTCTCCCCATATCCCTCAACCCCACCTACCCACCTTCTCACAATATCACTCAACCCCACCCACCCACCTTCTCCCGATATCCCTCAACCCCACCCACCCACCTTCTCTCCATATCCCTCAACCGCACCCATTCACCTTCTCCCCTATCCCTCAACCTCACCTCCCCACCATCACTCCACATCCCTCAGCCTCACCGGCCCACCTTCTCCCTATATCTCTCAACCACACCTACCCAACTTCTCTTCATACCCCTCTACCTCACCTACGCACCTTTTCTCCAAATCCCTCAATCCCACCTACCCACCTTCTCTCCATATCCCCCAACCCCACCTACCCACCTTCTCCCCACATCCCTCAACCCCACCTACACACCTTCTCCCCATATCCCTCGACCCCACCTATCCACCTTCTCTCCATATCCCCCAACCCCACCTACCCACCATCTCCCCACATCCCTCAACCCCACCTACACACCTTCTCTCCATATCCCCCAACCCCACCTACCCACCTTCTCCCATATCCCCCAATCCCACCTACCCACTTTCTCCTCATATCCCTCAGCTGCACTTACTCACCTTCTCTCCATACTCCTGAAACCCACCAACCCACCTTCTCCCCATATCCCTGAACCCCACCTACCCACCTCCTCCCGATATCCCTCAACACCACCTACCCACCTTCTCCCCATATCTCTCAACCCCACCTACCCACCTTCTCCCCATATCCCTGAACCCCACCTACCCACCTTCTCTCGATATCCCTCAACCCCACCTACCCACCTTCTTCCCATATCCCCCAACCACACCTACCCACCTTCTCTCCATATCCCGCAACCTCACCTACCCACGTTCTAACCATAACCCTTAAACCCAACTACCCACCTTCTCCCCATATCTCTCAATACCACCTACCCACCTTCTCCCCATATCCCCCGACACCACCTACCCACCTTCTCCCAATATCTCTCTCCCCACCTACCCACCTTCTCCCCATATCCCTCAACACCACCTAGCCATCTTCTCTCCATATCACTCAACCTCACCTACCCACCTTCTTCACATAACACTTAACCCCACCTACCCACCTTCTCCCCATATAACCCTCAACCTCACCTACCCACCTTCTCCCATATCCCAACCCCACTACCCACCATCTCCCCACATCCCTCAACCCCACCTACTCACCTTCTCTCCATATCCCCCAACCCCACCTACCCACCTTCTCCCATATCCCCCAATCCCACCTACCCACTTTCTCCTCATATCCCTCAGCTGCACTTACTCACCTTCTCTCCATACTCCTGAAACCCACCAACCCACCTTCTCCCCATATCCCTGAACCCCACCTACCCACCTCCTCCGATATCCCTCAACACCACCTACCCACCTTCTCCCATATCTCTCAACCCACCTACCCACCTTCTCCCCATATCCCTGAACCCCACCTACCCACCTTCTCTCGATATCCCTCAACCCCACCTACCCACCTTCTTCCCATATCCCCCAACCACACCTACCCACCTTCTCTCCATATCCCGCAACCTCACCTACCCACCTTCTTCATATAACACTTAACCCCACCTACCCACCTTCTCCCCATATAACCCTCAACCTCACCTACCCACCTTCTCCCCATAACCACCAACCACACCTAACCACCTTCTCCCCAGATCCGCCAACCCCACATACCCACCTTCTCCCCATATCACTCATGCACACCTACCCACCTTCTCCCCATATTCCTCAACCCCACCTACCCACCTTCTCCCCATATCCTCAAAACCACCTACCCACCTTCTCCACATATCCCTCAACAGCACCTCCCCACCTTCTCCCCATATCCCTCAACGCCACCTACCCACCTTCTCCCCATATACCCCAACCCCACCAACCCACCTTCCCTCCATATCCCCGACCCCACCCACCCACCTTTCCCCATATACCTCAACCACACCTACCCATCTTCTCCCCATATCTCTGAAGCCCACCTGCACACCTTCTCCCCATATCCCTCAACCCCACTTACCCACCTTCTCTCCATATCCCTCAACCCCACCTACCCACCTTCTCCCCATATCCCTCAACCCCACCCACACACCTCCTCCCGATATCCCTCAACCCCATCCACCAACCTTCTCTCCATATCCCTCAACCCCACCCACCCACCTTCTCCCATATCCCTCAACCTCACCTCCCCACCTTCTCTCCATATCCCTCAACCCCATCTACCCACCATCTCCCCATATCCCTCAACCCCACCTGCCCACCGCCTCCCCATATTCCTCAACCCCACCTATCCTCCTTCTCTCCATATCCCTCAACCCCATCTACCCACCATCTCCCCATATCCCTCAACCCCACCTGCCCACCGCCTCCCCATATCCCTCAACCCCACCTATCCTCCTTCTCTCCATATCCCTCAACCCCACCTACCCACCATCTCTCCATATCCCTCAACCTCGCCTGCCCACCTTCTCCCCATATCCCTCAACCCCACCTACCCACCTTCTCCCATATCACTCAATCCCACCTACCCACCTTCTCCCCATATCCCTCAACCTCACCTACCCACCTTCTCTCCATATCCCCCAACCCCACCTACCCACCTTCTTTCCATAGCCCACAACCTCACCTACCCACCTTCTTTCCATATCCCTCAACCCCACCTACCCACCTTCTCCCCATATCACTCAATCCCACCTACCCACCTTCTCCCCATATCCCTCAACATCAACTACCCACCGTCTCTCCATATCCCTCAACCCCACCTATCCTCCTTCACTCCATATCCCTCAACCCCACCTACCCACCATCTCTCCATATCCCTCAACCTCACTTGCCCACCTTCTCCCCATATCCCTCAACCCCACCTACCCACCTTCTCCCCATATCACTCAATCCCACCTACCCACCTTCTCCCCATATCCCTCAACCTCAACTACCCACCTTCTCTCCATATCCCCCAACCCCACCTACCCACCTTCTTTCCATAGCCCACAACCTCACCTACCCACCTTCTTTCCATATCCCTCAACCCCACCTACCCACCTTCTCCCCATATCCCTCAACCTCAACTACCCACCGTCTCTCCGTATCCCAAACCCCACCTACCCACCTTCTTTCCATATCCCTCAACCTTACCTACCCACCTTCTTTCCATATCCCTCAACCCCACCTACCCACCTTTTCCCCATATCTCTCAACCCCACCTACCCACCATCTCCCCATATCCCTCAACCCCACCTACCCACCTTCTCCCCATATCCCTCAACCCCACCTACCCACCTTCTCCCCATATCACTCATCCCCACCTACCCACCTTCTCCCCATATCCCTCAACCCCACCTACCCACCTTCTCCCCATATCCCTCAACCCCACCTACCCACCTTCTCCCCATATCCCTCAACTCCACCTACCCACCTTCTCCCCATATCCCTCAACCCCACCTACCCACCTTCTCTCCATATCCCTCAACCCCACCTACCCACCTTCTCCCCATATCACAAAACCCCACCCACCCACCTTCTCCCCATATCCCTCAACCCCACCCACCCACCTTCTCTCCATATCCCTCAACCCCACCTACCCACCTTCTGCCCATATCCCTCAACCCCACCTACCCACCTTCTACCCATAACCCTCAACCCCACCCACCCACCTTCTCTCCATATCCCTCAACCCCACCCACCCACCTTCTCCCATATCCCTCTACGCCACCTACCCACCTTCTCCCCATATCCCTCAACACCACCTACCCACCTTCTCCCCAGATCCCCCAACCTCACCTACCCACCTTCTCCCCATATCTCTGAACCCCACCTACCCACATTCTCCCCATACTTCTCAATCTAATTTTTCTCGAGAAATGACGAATTAGTGTCTCCATTACAACAATATTAATTAGCAAAACTAGAATACTAATTTGCAGTATGAATCGCATTCCAATACTGATTAGCTAATTATATGCTAATTAGCAACAGTCCAATCTGAAGTCCTAATACTTCCAAACTAATCAGCAATATTCCAAACCTAATTATTAATATGCCCTTGCAATCTCTAATGCCCCCTTTCTTCTCAGCAGCACTCCCATTTACCGATTAATATTCCTCTACTAATTATTAATTATTCCACACTAATTTCTACTGCTCATATTGAAATTATTAATGTGTATTTACAAGTAGATATAGGTGGGGTGGAGTCCATGATAAGATAAAGTGTTCATGGGCTGTGGGTGGAGATTAAATGGGTGGATAGAGTCCATGATAAGATAAAGTGTTCATGGGCTGTGGGTGGAGATTAAATGGGTGGGTAGAGTCCATGATAGGGGAGAGTGTACATGGGCTGTGGATGGAGATTACATGGGTGGGTAGAGTCCATGATAGGGGAGAGTGTACAAGGGCTGTGGGAGGAGATGACATGGGTGGGTAGAGTCCATGATAGGGGAGAGTGTACAAGGGCTGTGGGAGGAGATTAAATGGGTGGGTAGAGTCCATGATAGGGGAGAGTGTACATGGGCTGTGGGTGGAGATTAAATGGGTGGATAGAGTCCATCTTAGGGGAGAGTGTACAAGGACTGTGGGTGGAGATTTAATGGGTGGATAGAGTCCATGATAGGGGAGAGTGTACATGGACTGTGGGTGGAGATTTAATGGGTGGGTAGAGTCCATGATAGGGGAGAGTGTACAAGGACTGTGGGTGGAGATTAAATGGGTGGGCAGAGTCCATGTTAGGGGAGAGTGTACATGGACTGTGGGTGGAGATTAAATGAGTGGATAGTGTCCATGATAGGGGAGAGTGTACATGGGCTGAGGATGGAGATTTAATGGGTGGATAGTGTCCATGATAGGGGAGAGTGTACATGGGCTGTGGGTGGAGCTTTAATGGGTGGATAGTTTCCATGCTAGGGGAGAGTGCACATGGACTGTGGCTGGAGATTTAATGGGTGGATAGAGTCCATGCTAGGGTAGACTGTACAGGGGCTGTTGGTGGAGATTTAATGGGTGGATAGAGTCCATGATAGGGGAGAGTGTACATGGGCTGTGGGTGGAGATTAAATGGGTGGATAGTGTCCATGATAGGGGAGAGTGTACATGGGCTGTGGGTGGAGATTCAATGGGTGGCTAGAGTCCATGATAGGGGAGAGTGTACATGGGCTGTGGGTGGAGATTTAATGGGTGGGTAGTGTCCATGATAGGGGAGAGTGTACATGGGCTGTGGGTGGAGATTTAATGGGTGGGTAGTGTCCATGATAGGGGAGAGTGTACATGGACTGTGGGTGGAGATTTAATGGGTGGGTAGAGTCCATGATAGGGGAGAGTGTACATGGGCTGTGGGTGGAGATTAAATGGGTGGGTAGAGTCCATGATAGGGGAGAGTGTACATGGACTGTGGGTGGAGATTAAATGGGTGGATAGTGTCCATGATAGGGGAGAGTGTACATGGGCTGTGGGTGGAGATTTAATGGGTGGATAGTGTCCATGATAGGGGAGAGTGTACATGGGCTGTGGGTGGAGATTTAATGGGTGGATAGTGTCCATGCTAGGGGAGAGTGTACATGGGCTGTGGGTGGAGATTTAATGGGTGGATAGAGTCCATGATAGGGGAGAGTGTACATGGGCTGTGGGTGGAGATTTAATGGGTGGGTAGAGTCCATGATAGGGGAGAGTGTACATGGGCTGTGGGTGGAGATTTAATGGGTGGATAGTGTCCATGATAGGGGAGAGTGTACATGGGCTGTGGGTGGAGATTTAATGGGTGGGTAGAGTCCATGATAGGGGAGAGTGTACATGGGCTGTAGGTGGAGATTTAATGGGTGGATAGTGTCCATGCTAGGGGAGAGTGTACATGGACTGTGGGTGGAGATTTAATGGGTGGATTGAGTCCATGATAGGGGAGAGTGTACATGGGCAGTGGGCGGAGATTTAATGGTTGGATAGAGTCCATGATAGGGGAGAGTGTACATGGGCTGTGGGTGGAGATTAAATGGGTGGGTAGAGTCCATGCTAGGGGAGAGTGTACATGGGCTGTGGGTGGAGATTTAATGGGTGGGTAGAGTCCATGCTAGGGGAGAGTGTACATGGGCTGTGGGTGGAGATTTAATGGTGTGTAGTGTCCATGATAGGGGAGAGTGTACAAGGACTGTATGTGGAGATGTAATGGTTGGATAGTGTCCATGATAGGGGAGAGTGTACATGGGCTGTGGGTGGAGATTTAATGGGTGGGTAGAGTCCATGATAGGGGAGAGTGTACATGGGCTGTGGGTGGAGATTTAATGGGTGGGTAGTGTCCATGATAGTGGAGAGTGTACATGGACTGTGGGTGGAAATTTAATGGGTGGGTAGAGTCCATGATAGGGGAGAGTGTACATGGGCTGTGGGTGGAGATTAAATTGGTGGATAGTGTCCATGATAGGGGAGAGTGTACATGGACTGTGGGTGGAGATTAAATGGGTGGATAGTGGCCATGATAGGGGAGAGTGTACATGGACTGTGGGTGGAGATTTAATGGGTGTTTAGAATCCATGTTAGGGGAGAGTGTACATGGGCTGTGGGTGGAGATTTAATGGGTGGCTAGAGTCCATGATAGGGGAGAGTGTACATGGATTGTGGGTGGAGATTTAATGGGTGGGTAGTGTCCATGATAGGGGAGAGTTTACATGGGCTGTGGGTGGAGTTTGAATGGGTGGGTAGAGCCCATGATAGGGTAGATTGTACAAGGACTGTGGGTGGAGATTAAATGGGTGGGTAGAGTCCATGATAGGGGAGAGTTTACATGGACTGTGGGTGGAGATTAAATGGATGGATAGTGTCCATGATAGGGGAGAGTGTACATGGGCAGTGGGCGGAGATTTAATGGTTGGATAGAGTCCATGATAGGGTAGAGTGTACAAGGACTGTGGGTGGAGATTAAATGGGTGGGTAGAGTCCATGATAGGGGAGAGTTTACATGGACTGTGGGTGGAGATTAAATGGATGGATAGTGTCCATGATAGGGGAGAGTGTACATGGGCAGTGGGCGGAGATTTAATGGTTGGATAGAGTCCATGCTAGGGGAGAGTGTACATGGGCTGTGGGTGGAGATTTAATGGGTGGGTAGAGTCCATGCTAGGGGAGAGTGTACATGGGCTGTGGGTGGAGATTTAATGGGTGTGTAGTGTCCATGATAGGGGAGAGTGTACAAGGACTGTATGTGGAGATGTAATGGTTGGATAGTGTCCATGATAGGGGAGAGTGTACATGGGCTGTGGGTGGAGATTTAATGGGTGGGTAGAGTCCATGATAGGGGAGAGTGTACAAGGACTGTGGGTGGAGATTAAATGGGTGGGCACAGTCCATGTTAGGGGAGAGTGTACATGGGCTGAGGGTGGAGATTTAATGGGTGGATAGTGTCCATGATAGGGGAGAGTGTACATGGGCTGTGGGTGGAGATTTAATGGGTGTATAGTGTCCATGCTAGGGGAGAGTGTACATGGACTGTGGGTGGAGATTTAATGGGTGGATAGAGTCCATGCTAGGGTAGAGTGTACATGGGCTGTTGGAGGATATTTGATGGGCGGGTAGAGTCCATGATAGGGGAGAGTGCACATAGGCTGTGGGTGGAGATTTAATGGGTGGATGGTGTCCATGCTAGGGGAGAGTGTACATGGGCTGTGGGTGGAGATTTAATGGGTGGGTAGAGTCTGTGATAGGGGAGAGTGTACATGGGCTGTAGGTGGAGATTTAATGGGTGGATAGTGTCCATGCTAGGGGAGAGTGTACATGGACTGTGGGTGGAGATTTAATGGGTGGATTGAGTCCATGATAGGGGAGAGTGTACATGGGCAGTGGGCGGAGATTTAATGGTTGGATAGAGTCCATGATAGGGGAGAGTGTACATGGGCTGTGGGTGGAGATTAAATGGGTGGGTAGAGTCCATGCTAGGGGAGAGTGTACATGGGCTGTGGGTGGAGATTTAATGGGTGGGTAGTGTCCATGATAGTGGAGAGTGTACATGGACTGTGGGTGGAGATTTAATGGGTGGGTAGAGTCCATGATAGGGGAGAGTGTACATGGGCTGTGGGTGGAGATTAAATTGGTGGATAGTGTCCATGATAGGGGAGAGTGTACATGGACTGTGGGTGGAGATTAAATGGGTGGATAGTGGCCATGATAGGGGAGAGTGTACATGGACTGTGGGTGGAGATTTAATGGGTGTTTAGAATCCATGTTAGGGGAGAGTGTACATGGGCTGTGGGTGGAGATTTAATGGGTGGCTAGAGTCCATGATAGGGGAGAGTGTACATGGATTGTGGGTGGAGATTTAATGGGTGGGTAGTGTCCATGATAGGGGAGAGTTTACATGGGCTGTGGGTGGAGTTTGAATGGGTGGATAGAGTCCATGATAGGGGAGAGTGCACATGGACTGTGGGTGGGTAGATTACAGCCTGTAACTCACTCCCGGGTATCTGTCATTTTATATATAAACCCCCCGAACCCCTCGACTAGATTCCTGCCTGTAACTCACTTCCGGGTATCTTTTATTCTATATATAAACCCCCCGAACCCTCGATTAGATTCCAGCCTGTAACTCACTTCCGGGTTTCTGTTATTCTTCATATAAACCCCCCGAACCCCTCGATTAGATTCCAGCCTGTAACTCACTCCCGGGTATCCGTTATTCTATATATAGACTCCCCGTTCCCCTCGATTAGATTCCAGCCTGTAACTCACTTCCGGGTATCTTTTATTCTATATATAAACCCCCCGAACCCTCGATTAGATTCCAGCCTGTAACTCACTTCCGGGTTTCTGTTATTCTTCATATAAACCCCCCGAACCCCTCGATTAGATTCCAGCCTATAACTCACTCCCGGGTATCCGTTACTCTATATATAACCCAATGAACCACTCGATTAGATTCCAGCCTGTAACTCACTCCCGGGTATCTGTTATTCTATATATAAACCCCCCGAACCCCTCGATTAGATTCCAGCCTGTAACTCACTCCCGGGTATCTGTTATTCTAGAAATAAACCCCTGAAGCCCTCGATTAGATTCCAGCCTGTAACTCACTCCCGGGTATCTGTTATTCTATAAATAAACCCCACGAACCCCTCGATTGGATTCCAACCTGTAACTCACTCCCGGGTATCTGTTATTCTATATATAATCCCCTGAACCACTCGATTAGATTCCAGCCTGTAACTCACTCCCGGGTATGTGTTATTCTATATATAAACCCCTGAACCCCTCGTTTAGATTCCAGCCTGCAACTCACTCCCGGGTATGTGTTATTCTATATATAGACTCCCCGTTCCCCTCGATTAGATTCCAGCCTGTAACTCACTTCCGGGTATCTTTTATTCTATATATAAACCCCCCGAACCCTCGATTAGATTCCAGCCTGTAACTCACTTCCGGGTTTCTGTTATTCTTCATATAAACCCCCCGAACCCCTCGATTAGATTCCAGCCTATAACTCACTCCCGGGTATCCGTTACTCTATATATAACCCAATGAACCACTCGATTAGATTCCAGCCTGTAACTCACTCCCGGGTATCTGTTATTCTATATATAAACCCCCCGAACCCCTCGATTAGATTCCAGCCTGTAACTCGCTCCCGGGTATCTGTTATTCTAGAAATAAACCCCTGAAGCCCTCGATTAGATTCCAGCCTGTAACTCACTCCCGGGTATCTGTTATTCTATAAATAAACCCCACGAACCCCTCGATTGGATTCCAACCTGTAACTCACTCCCGGGTATCTGTTATTCTATATATAATCCCCTGAACCACTCGATTAGATTCCAGCCTGTAACTCACTCCCGGGTATGTGTTATTCTATATATAAACCCCTGAACCCCTCGTTTAGATTCCAGCCTGCAACTCACTCCCGGGTATGTGTTATTCAATGTATAAACCACTGAACTCCTCGATTAGATTCCAGCCTGTAACTCACTCCCGGGTATGTGTTATTCTATATATAAACCCCGCGAACCCCTCGATTAGATTCCAGCCTGTAACTCACTCCCGGGTATCTGTTATTCTATATATAAACCCCCTGAACCCCTCGAATAGATTCCAGCCTGTAACTCACTTCCGGGTATCTTTTATTCTATATATAAACCCCCCGAACCCTCGATTAGATTCCAGCCTGTAACTCACTTCCGGGTATCTGTTATTCTACATATAAACCCCCCGAACCCCTCGATTTGATTCCAGCCTGTAACTCACTTCCGGGTATCTTTTATTCTATATATAAAACCCCCGAACCCTCGATTAGATTCCAGCCTGTAACTCACTTCCGGGTATCTGTTATTCTACGTATAAACCCCCCGAACCCCTCGATTAGATTCCAGCCTGTAACTCACTCCCGGGTATCTGTTATTCCATATATAAACCCCCGAACCCCTCGATTAGATTCCAGCCTGTAACTCACTCCCGGGTATCTGTTATTCTATGTATAAACCCCCTGAACCCCTCGAATAGATTCCAGCCTGTAACTCACTTCCGGGTATCTTTTATTCTATATATAAACCCCCCGAACCCTCGATTAGATTCCAGCCTGTAACTCACTTCCGGGTATCTGTTATTGTACATATAAACCCCCCGAACCCCTCGATTAGATTCCAGCCTGTAACTCACTTCCGGGTATCTTTTATTCTATATATAAACCCCCCGAACCCTCGATTAGATTCCAGCCTGTAACTCACTTCCGGGTATCTGTTATTCTACATATAAACCCCCCGAACCCCTCGATTAGATTCCAGCCTGTAACTCACTCCCGGGTATCCGTTATTCTATATATAGACTCCCCGAACCCCTCGATTAGATTCCAGCCTGTAACTCACTCCCGGGTATCTGTTGTTCTATATATAAACCCCTGAACCCCTCGATTAGATTCCAGGTTGTAACTCAATCCCGGGTATCTGTTATTCTATATATAAATCCCCATGAACCCCTCGATTAGATTATTGCCTGCAACTCACTCCTGGGTATCTGTTATTCTATATATAAACCCCCTGAACCCGTCGATTAGATTCCAGCCTATAACTCACTACCGGGTATCCGTTACTCTATATATAAACCCCCCGAACCCCTCGATTGGATTCCAGCCTGTAACTCACTCCCGGGTATCTGTTATTCTATAAATAAACCCCCCGAACCCCTCGATTGGATTCCGGCCTGTAACTCACTCCCGGGTATCTGTTATTCTATATATAAACCCCCTGAACCCCTCGAATAGATTCCAGCCTGTAACTCACTTCCGGGTATCTTTTATTCTATATATAAACCCCCCGAACCCTCGATTAGATTCCAGCCTGTAACTCACTTCCGGGTATCTGTTATTCTACATATAAACCCCCCGAACCCCTCGATTAGATTCCAGCCTGTAACTCACTCCCGGGTATCTTTTATTCTATGTATAAACCCCCTGAACCCCTCGAATAGATTCCAGCCTGTAACTCACTTCCGGGTATCTTTTATTCTATATATAAACCCCCCGAACCCTCGATTAGATTCCAGCCTGTAACTCACTTCCGGGTATCTGTTATTGTACATATAAACCCCCCGAACCCCTCGATTAGATTCCAGCCTGTAACTCACTTCCGGGTATCTTTTATTCTATATATAAACCCCCCGAACCCTCGATTAGATTCCAGCCTGTAACTCACTTCCGAGTATCTGTTATTCTACATATAAACCCCCCGAACCCCTCGATTAGATTCCAGCCTGTAACTCACTCCCGGGTATCCATTATTCTATATATAGACTCCCCGAACCCCTCGATTAGATTCCAGCCTGTAACTCACTCCCGGGTATCTGTTATTCTATATATAAACCCCTGAACCCCTCGATTGGATTCCAGGTTGTAACTCAATCCCGGGTATCTGTTATTCTATATATAAATCCCCATGAACCCCTCGATTAGATTATTGCCTGTAACTCACTCCTGGGTATCTGTTATTCTATATATAAACCCCCTGAACCCGTCGATTAGATTCCAGCCTATAACTCACTACCGGGTATCCGTTACTCTATATATAAACCCCCCGAACCCCTCGATTGGATTCCAGCCTGTAACTCACTCCCGGGTATCTGTTATTCTATAAATAAACCCCCCGAACCCCTCGATTGGATTCCAGCCTGTAACTCACTCCCGGGTATCTGTTATTCTATATATTAACCCCTGAACCACTCGATTAGATTCCAGCCTGTAACTCACTCCCGGGTATGTGTTATTCTATATATAAACCCCTGAACCCCTCGATTAGATTCCAGCCTGTAACTCACTCCCGGGTATGCGTTATTCAATATATAAACCCCTGAACTCCTCGATTAGATTCCAGCCTGTAACTCACTCCCGGGTATGTGTTATTCTATATATGAACCCACCGAACCCCTCGATTAGATTCCAGCCTGTAACTCACTCCCGGGTATCTGTTAATCTAGAAATAAACACCCCTGAACCCCTCGGTTAGATTCCAGCCTGTAACTCACTCCTGGTTATCTGTTATTCTATATATAATCCCCCCAAACCCCTCGATTAGATTTCAGCCTGTAACTCACTCCCGGGTATCTGTTATTCTATATATAACCCCGCCCCCCCTCCCGAACCACTCGATTAGATTCCATCCTGTAACTCACTCCCGGGTATCTGTTATTCTGTATATAAACCCCTGAACCCCTCGATTAGATTCCAGCCTGTAACTCAATCCTGGGTATCTGTTATTCTATACAAAAACCCCCTGAACCCCTCGATTGGATTCCAGCCTGTAACTCAATCCTGGGTATCTGTTATTTTATACATAAACCCCCCTGAACCCCTCGATTGGATTCCAGCCTGTAACTCAATCCTGGGTATCTGTTATTCTATATATAAACCCCCCGAACCCCTCGATTAGATTCCAGCCTGAAACTCACTCCCGGGTATCTGTTATTCTATATATAAACCCCTGAACCCCTCGATTAGATTCCAGCCTGTAACTCACTCCCGGGTATCTGTTACTCTCTATATAATCCCCCAACCCCTCGATTAGATTCCAGCATATAACTCACTCCCAGGTATCAGTTATTTTAGATATAAACCTCCCGAACCCCTCGATAAGATTCCAGCCTGTAACTAAACCCCGGTATCTGTTATTCTATATATAAACCCCACCGAACCCCTCGATTAGATTCCAGCCTGTAACACACTCCCGGGTATCTGTTATTCTATATATAACCCCCCGAACCCCTCGATTAGATTCCAGCCTGTAACTCACTCCCGGGTATCTGTTATTCTATATATAAATCCCCATGAACCCCTCGATTAGATTCCAGCCTGTAACTTACTCCTGGGTATCTGTTATTCTATATATAAACCCCCTGAACCCCTCGATTAGATTCCAGCCTGTAACACACTCCCGGATATCCGTTATTCTATATATAACCCAATGAACCCCTCGATTTGATTCCAGCCTGTAACTCACTCCCGGGTATCCGTTATTCTATAAATAAGCCCCCGAACCCCTCGATTAGATTCCAGCCTGTAACTCACTCCCGGGTATCTGTTATTCTATATATAATCCCCTGAACCACTCGATTAGATTCCAGCCTGTAACTCACTCCCGGGTATGTGTTATTCTATATATAAACCCCTGAACCCCTCGTTTAGATTCCAGCCTGCAACTCACTCCCGGGTATGTGTTATTCAATATATAAACCCCTGAACTCCTCGATTAGATTCCAGCCTGTAACTCACTCCCGGGTATGTGTTATTCTATATATAAACCCCACGAACCCCTCGATTAGATTCCAGCCTGTAACTCACTCCCGGGTATCTGTTATTCTATATATAAACCCCCTGAACCCCTCGAATAGATTCCAGTCTGTAACTCACTTCCGGGTATCTTTTATTCTATATATAAACCCCCCGAACCCTCGATTAGATTCCAGCCTGTAACTCACTTCCGGGTATCTGTTATTCTACATATAAACCCCCCGAACCCCTCGATTTGATTCCAGCCTGTAACTCACTTCCGGGTATCTTTTATTCTATATATAAAACCCCCGAACCCTCGATTAGATTCCAGCCTGTAACTCACTTCCGGGTATCTGTTATTCTACATATAAACCCCCCGAACCCCTCGATTAGATTCCAGCCTGTAACTCACTCCCGGGTATCTGTTATTCTATATATAAACCCCCGAACCCCTCGATTAGATTCCAGCCTGTAACTCACTCCCGGGTATCTGTTATTCTATGTATAAACCCCCTGAACCCCTCGAATAGATTCCAGCCTGTAACTCACTTCCGGGTATCTTTTATTCTATATATAAACCCCCCGAACCCTCGATTAGATTCCAGCCTGTAACTCACTTCCGGGTATCTGTTATTGTACATATAAACCCCCCGAACCCCTCAATTAGATTCCAGCCTGTAACTCACTTCCGGGTATCTTTTATTCTATATATAAACCCCCCGAACCCTCGATTAGATTCCAGCCTGTAACTCACTTCCGGGTATCTGTTATTCTACATATAAACCCCCCGAACCCCTCGATTAGATTCCAGCCTGTAACTCACTCCCGGGTATCCGTTATTCTATATATAGACTCCCCGAACCCCTCGATTAGATTCCAGCCTGTAACTCACTCCCGGGTATCTGTTATTCTATATATAAACCCCTGAACCCCTCGATTAGATTACAGGTTGTAACTCAATCCCGGGTATCTGTTATTCTATATATAAATCCCCATGAACCCCTTGATTAGATTATTGCCTGTAACTCACTCCTGGGTACCTGTTATTCTATATATAAACCCCCTGAACCCGTCGATTAGATTCCAGCCTATAACTCACTACCGGGTATCCGTTACTCTATATATAAACCCCCCGAACCCCTCGATTGGATTCCAGCCTGTAACTCACTCCCGGGTATCTGTTATTCTATAAATAAACCCCCCGAACCCCTCGATTGGATTACGGCCTGTTACTCACTCCCGGGTATCTGTTATTCTATATATAAACCCCCTGAACCCCTCGAATAGATTCCAGCCTGTAACTCACTTCCGGGTATCTTTTATTCTATATATAAACCCCCCGAACCCCGATTAGATTCCAGCCTGTAACTCACTTCCGGGTATCTGTTATTCTACATATAAACCCCCCGAACCCCTCGATTAGATTCCAGCCTGTAACTCACTCCCGGGTATCTGTTATTCTATGTATAAACCCCCTGAACCCCTCGAATAGATTCCAGCCTGTAACTCACTTCCGGGTATCTTTAATTCTATATATAAACCCCCCGAACCCTCGATTAGATTCCAGCCTGTAACTCACTTCCGGGTATCTGTTATTGTACATATAAACCCCCCGAACCCCTCGATTAGATTCCAGCCTGTAACTCACTTCCGGGTATCTTTTATTCTGTATATAAACCCCCCGAACCCTCGATTAGATTCCAGCCTGTAACTCACTTCCGGGTATCTGTTATTCTACATATAAACCCCCCGAACCCCTCGATTAGATTCCAGCCTGTAACTCACTCCCGGGTATCGTTATTCTATATATAGACTCCCCGAACCCCTCGATTAGATTCCAGCCTGTAACTCACTCCCGGGTATCTGTTATTCTATATATAAACCCCTGAACCCCTCGATTAGATTCCAGGTTGTAACTCAATCCCGGGTATCTGTTATTCTATATATAAATCCCCATGAACCCCTCGATTAGATTATTGCCTGTAACTCACTCCTGGGTATCTGTTATTCTATATCTAAACCCCCTGAACCCGTCGATTAGATTCCAGCCTATAACTCACTACCGGGTATCCGTTACTCTATATATAAACCCCCCGAACCCCTCGATTGGATTCCAGCCTGTAACTCACTCCCGGGTATCTGTTATTCTATAAATAAACCCCCCGAACCCCTCGATTGGATTCCGGCCTGTAACTCACTCCCGGGTATCTGTTATTCTATATATGAACCCCTGAACCCCTCGATTAGATTCCAGCCTGTAACTCACTCCCGGGTATGTGTTATTCTATATATGAACCCACCGAACACCTCGATTAGATTCCAGCCTGTAACTCACTCCCGGGTATCTGTTAATCTAGAAATAAACACCCCTGAACCCCTCGGTTAGATTCCAGCCTGTAACTCACTCCTGGTTATCTGTTATTCTATATATAATCCCCCCAAACCCCTCGATTAGATTCCAGCCTGTAACTCACTCCCGGGTATCTGTTATTCTATATATAACCCCGCCCCCCCTCCCGAACCACTCGATTAGATTCCATCCTGTAACTCACTCCCGGGTATCTGTTATTCTGTATATAAACCCCTGAACCCTCGATTAGATTCCAGCCTGTAACTCAATCCTGGGTATCTGTTATTCTATACAAAAACCCCCTGAACCCCTCGATTGGATTCCAGCCTGTAACTCAATCCTGGGTATCTGTTATTTTATACATAAACCCCCCTGAACCCCTCGATTGGATTCCAGCCTGTAACTCAATCCTGGGTATCTGTTATTCTATATATAAACCCCCTGAACCCCTCGATTAGATTCCAGCCTGAAACTCACTCCCGGGTATCTGTTATTCTATATATAAACCCCTGAACCCCTCGATTAGATTCCAGCCTGTAACTCACTCCCGGGTATCTGTTACTCTCTATATAATCCCCCAACCCCTCGATTAGATTCCAGCATATAACTCACTCCCAGGTATCAGTTATTTTAGATATAAACCTCCCGAACCCCTCGATAAGATTCCAGCCTGTAACTAAACCCCGGAATCTGTTATTCTATATATAAACCCCACAGAACCCCTCGATTAGATTCCAGCCTGTAACACACTCCCGGGTATCTGTTATTCTATATATAACCCCCCCGAACCCCTCGATTAGATTCCAGCCTGTAACTCACTCCCGGGTATCTGTTATTCTATATATAAATCCCCATGAACCCCTCGATTAGATTCCAGCCTGTAACTTACTCCTGGGTATCTGTTATTCTATATATAAACCCCCTGAACCCCTCGATTAGATTCCAGCCTGTAACACACTCCCGGATATCCGTTATTCTATATATAACCCAATGAACCCCTCGATTTGATTCCAGCCTGTAACTCACTCCCGGGTATCCGTTATTCTATAAATAAGCCCCCGAACCCCTCGATTAGATTCCAGCCTGTAACTCACTCCCGGGTATCTGTTATTCTATATATAAACCCCCCGAACCCCTCGATTAGATTCCATAGAAACATAGAAGATAGGAGCAGGAGTAGGCCATTCGGCCCCCCGAGCCTGCTCCGCCATTTAATGAGATCATGGCTGATCATTCAAATTCAGTACCCTGACCCTGCCTTCTCCCCATATCCCTTGATACCTTTAGCCTTAAGAAATATATCTAACTCCTTCTTGAATATATTTAATGAATTGGCCTCAACTGCCTTCTGTGGTAGAGAATTCCACAGGTTCACCACTCTCTGGGTGAAGAAATTCTTCCTCATCTCAGTCCTAAATGGCTTCACCCTGATCCTTAGACTGTGACCCCTGTTTCTGGACTCTCCCGCCATCGGGAACATCCTTCCTGCATTTAGTCTGTCTATTCCTGTTAGAATTTTATAAGTTTCAATGAGATCCCCTCTCATTCCTCTAAACTCTCGTGAGTATAAGCCCAATTGACCCAATCTCTCCTCATACGTCATTGCTGCCATCCCAGGTATCAGTCTGGTGAATCTTCGCTGCACTCCCTCCATGGCAAGAACATCCTTCCTCAGTTAAAGCGACCAAAACTGCACACAATAATCAAGGTGTGGTCTCACCAAGGCCTTGTACAACTGCAGCAAGACATCCTTGCTCCTGTACTCGAATCCTCTCGCTATGAAGGCCAACATACCATTTGCCTTCTTAACCGCCTGCTGCACCTGCATGCTTACCTTCAGCGACTGGTGCACAAGGACTCCCAGATCTCGTTTCACTTCCCCTTTTCCCAAACTATTGCCGTTCAGGTAATAATCTGTCTTCCTGTTTTTGACACCAAAGTGGATAACCTCGCATTTATCCACATTATACTGCATCTGCCATGCATCTGCCAAATCACCCAACCTGTCCAAATCATACTGGAGTTTCTCTGCATCCTCCTCACAGCCTGTAACTCACTCCTGGGTATTTGTTATTCTATATATAAACCCCCCGAACCCCTCGATTTGATTCCAGTCTGTAACTCACTCCCAGGTATCTGTTATTCTATATATAAATCCCCGAACCCTTCGGTTAGATTCCAGGTTGTAATTCACTCCAGGGTATCTGTTATTCCATACATAAACCCCCTGAACCCCTCGATTAGATTCCAGCCTGAAACTCACTCCCGGGTATCTGTTACTCTCTATATAATCCCCCAACTCCTCGATTAGATTCCAGCCTATAACTCACTCCCAGGTAGCAGTTATTTTAGATATAAACCTCCTGAACCCCTCGATTAGATTCCAGTCTGTAACTCACTCCCCGATATCTGTTATTCTATCTATAAACCCCCCGAACCCGTTGATCAGATTCCAGCCTGTAACTCACTCCCGGATATCTGTTATTCTATATATAACCCCCCCCCCCCCAAACCCCTCGATTGGATTCCAGCCTGTAACTCAATCCTGGGTATCTGTTATTCTATATATAAACCCCCCGAACCCCTCGATTAGATTCCAGCCTGAAACTCACTCCCGGGTATCTGTTATTCTATATATAAACCCCTGAACCCCTCGATTAGATTCCAGCCTGTAACTCACTCCCGGGTATCTGTTACTCTCTATATAATCCCCCAACCCCTCGATTAGATTCCAGCATATAACTCACTCCCAGGTATCAGTTATTTTAGATATAAACCTCCCGAACCCCTCGATAAGATTCCAGCCTGTAACTAAACCCCGGTATCTGTTATTCTATATATAAACCCCACCGAACCCCTCGATTAGATTCCAGCCTGTAACACACTCCCGGGTATCTGTTATTCTATATATAACCCCCCCGAACCCCTCGATTAGATTCCAGCCTGTAACTCACTCCCGGGTATCTGTTATTCTATATATAAATCCCCATGAACCCCTCGATTAGATTCCAGCCTGTAACACACTCCCGGATATCCGTTATTCTATATATAACCCAATGAACCCCTCGATTTGATTCCAGCCTGTAACTCACTCCCGGGTATCCGTTATTCTATAAATAAGCCCCCGAACCCCTCGATTAGATTCCAGCCTGTAACTCACTCCCGGGTATCTGTTATTCTATATATAAACCCCCCGAACCCCTCGATTAGATTCCATAGAAACATAGAAGATAGGAGCAGGAGTAGGCCATTCGGCCCCCCGAGCCTGCTCCGCCATTTAATGAGATCATGGCTGATCATTCAAATTCAGTACCCTGACCCTGCCTTCTCCCCATATCCCTTGATACCTTTAGCCTTAAGAAATATATCTAACTCCTTCTTGAATATATTTAATGAATTGGCCTCAACTGCCTTCTGTGGCAGAGAATTCCACAGGTTCACCACTCTCTGGGTGAAGAAATTCTTCCTCATCTCAGTCCTAAATGGCTTCACCCTGATCCTTAGACTGTGACCCCTGTTTCTGGACTCTCCCGCCATCGGGAACATCCTTCCTGCATTTAGTCTGTCTATTCCTGTTAGAATTTTATAAGTTTCAATGAGATCCCCTCTCATTCCTCTAAACTCTCGTGAGTATAAGCCCAATTGACCCAATCTCTCCTCATACGTCATTGCTGCCATCCCAGGTATCAGTCTGGTGAATCTTCGCTGCACTCCCTCCATGGCAAGAACATCCTTCCTCAGTTAAAGCGACCAAAACTGCACACAATAATCAAGGTGTGGTCTCACCAAGGCCTTGTACAACTGCAGCAAGACATCCTTGCTCCTGTACTCGAATCCTCTCGCTATGAAGGCCAACATACCATTTGCCTTCTTAACCGCCTGCTGCACCTGCATGCTTACCTTCAGCGACTGGTGCACAAGGACTCCCAGATCTCGTTTCACTTCCCCTTTTCCCAAACTATTGCCGTTCAGATAATAATCTGTCTTCCTGTTTTTGACACCAAAGTGGATAACCTCGCATTTATCCACATTATACTGCATCTGCCATGCATCTGCCAAATCACCCAACCTGTCCAAATCATACTGGAGTTTCTCTGCATCCTCCTCACAGCCTGTAACTCACTCCTGGGTATTTGTTATTCTATATATAAACCCCCCGAACCCCTCGATTTGATTCCAGTCTGTAACTCACTCCCAGGTATCTGTTATTCTATATATAAATGCCCGAACCCTTCGGTTAGATTCCAGGTTGTAATTCACTCCCGGGTATCTGTTATTCCATACATAAACCCCCTGAACCCCTCGATTAGATTCCAGCCTGAAACTCACTCCCGGGTATCTGTTACTCTCTATATAATCCCCCAACTCCTCGATTAGATTCCAGCCTATAACTCACTCCCAGGTAGCAGTTATTTTAGATATAAACCTCCTGAACCCCTCGATTAGATTCCAGTCTGTAACTCACTCCCCGATATCTGTTATTCTATCTATAAACCCCCCGAACCCGTTGATCAGATTCCAGCCTGTAACTCACTCCCGGATATCTGTTATTCTATATATAACCCCCCCGCCCCCAAACCCCTCGATTAGATTCCAGCCTGTATCTCACTCCCGGGTATCTGTTAATCTATATATAAACACCCCTGAACCCCTCGATTAGATTCCAGCCTGTAACTCACTCCTGGGTATCTGTTATTCTATGTATAACCCCCCTGAGCCCCTCGATTAGATTCCAGCCCGTAACTCACTCCCGGGTATGTGTTATTCTATAAATAAACCCCCCGAACCCCTCGATTAGATTCCAGCCTGTATTTCACTCCCGGGTATCTGTTATTCTATATATAAACCCCTGAACCCCTCGATTAGATTCCAGCCTGTAACTCACTCCCGGGGTATCTGTTATTCTATATATAAACCCCCTGAACCCCTCGATTAGATTCCAGCCTGTAACTCACTCCCGGGTATCTGTTATTTTATATATAAACCCCCCGAACCCCTCGATTAGATTCCAGCCAATAACTCACACCCGGGTATGTGTTATTCTATATATAAACCACCCGAACCCTTCGATTAGATTCCAGCCTGTAACTCACTCCCGGGTATCTGTTATTCTATATATAAATCCCCGAACCCCTCGATTAGATTCCAGCCTGCAACTCACTCCCGGGTAGCTGTTATTCTATACATAAACCTCCGTACCCCTCGATTAGATTCCAGCCTGTAACTCACTCCCGAGTATCTGTTATTCTATACATAAACCCCCTGAACCCCTCGATTGGATTCCAGCCTGTAACTCACTCCCAGATATCTGTTACTCTCTATATAATCCCCCAATCCCTCGATTAGATTCCAGCCTATAACTCACTCCCAGGTATCAGTTATTTTAGATATAAATCTCCCGAACCCCTCGATTAGATTCCAGCCTGTAGCTCACTCCCCGGTATCTGTTATTCTATATATAAACCCCCCGAACCGCTCGATTAGATTCCAGCCTGTAACTCATTCCCGGGTATCTGTTATTCTATATATAAAACCCACTGAACCCCTCGATTAGATTCCAGCCTGTAACTCACTCACGGGTATCTGTTATTCTATATATAAACACCCCTGAACCCCTCGATTAGATTCCAGCCTGTAACTCACTCCTGGGTATCTGTTATTCTATATATAACCCCTCCCGAACCCCTCGATCAGATTCCAGCCTATAACTCACTCCCGGGTATCTGTTATTCTGTATATAAACCCCCCGAACCCTTCGATTAGATTCCAGCCTGTAACCCACACCCGGGTATCGGTTATTTTATATATAAACACCCCCGAACCCCTCGATTAGATTCCAGCCTGTAACTCAATCCTGGGTATCTGTTATTCTATACATAAACCCCCTGAACCCCTCGATTATATTCCAGCCTGTAACTCAATCCTGGGTATCTGTTATTCTATATATAAACCCCCCGAACCCCTCGATTAGATTCCAGCCTGTAACTCACTCCCGGGTATCTGTTACTCTCTATATAATCCCCCAACCCCTCGATTAGATTCCAGCCTTAACTCACTCCCAGGTATCAGTTATTTTAGATATAAACCTCCCGAACTCCTCGACTAGATTCCAATTTGTAACTCACTCCCCGGTATCTGTTATTCTATATATATACCCCGCCCCGAACTCCTCGATTAGATTCCAGCCTGTAACACACTCCCGGGTATCTGTTATTCTATATATAAACCCACCGAACCCCTCGATTAGATTCCAGAATGTCACTCTCTCCCGGGTATCTGTTATTCTATATATAAACCCCCCGAACCCCTCGATTAGATTCCAGCCTGTAACTCACTCCCTGGTATCTGTTATTCTATACATAAACACCCCTGAACCCTTCGATTAGATTCCAGCCTGTAACTCACTCCTGGGTATCTGTTAATTCAATATCTAACCCCCCCCGAACCCCTCGATTAGATTCCAGCCTGTAACTCACTCCTGGGTATCTGTTAATTCAATATCTAACCCCCCCGAACCCCTCGATTAGATTCCAGCCTGTAACTCACTCCCGGGTATCTGTTATTCTATATATAAACACCCCTGAAACCCTCGATTAGATTCCAGCCTGTAACTCACTCCTGGGTATCTGTTATTCTATGTATAACCCCCCCGAACCCCTCGATTAGATTCCAGCCTGTAACTCACTCCCGGGTATCTGTTATTTTATATATAAACCCCCCGAACCCCTCGATTAGATTCCAGCCAATAACTCACACCCGGGTATGTGTTATTCTATATATAAACCACCCGAACCCTTCGATTAGATTCCAGCCTGTAACTCACTCCCGGGTATCTGTTATTCTATATATAAATCCCCGAACCCCTCGATTAGATTCCAGCCTGCAACTCACTCC
>JASTWF010001500.1:0-77389 GCA_030390025.1 Squalus acanthias | reverse complement strand
CCCCCCTCCCTCCGTGATGCTTTTTCTAAGAAAAGATGCAGTTGATCCCAATCAGTCCACACAAAGCTTAGAAATACGAGAAGAGGTAGATTCATTTTTTGAAATGCTGATCATTCCCTCCCTCAGCCCATGGCATGATAGGCCTTTCATTACAACCCATGGAGCAGTCCTGTCTCTTGACTCAGGCTTGGAGTTCTATATTAGTCAATATAAGGCAATAAGGGAGTGCGAGCAAAAGGACTTTCAACTTAAAGCGGGCTGACATCAGCCGCACTTCACAGCCGCTGCAAGCTGTACTGACTGTTAATGGTTTAACGCACAGCTTGAAAATTGTCAGATTGCAACCGATCTGCTGATCAAGGAGGCTCGAAAACGACAATCATCAAACGGATAGATTCTTGTTAACAAGGCTCCTTCTTGACCCAGCCATTCAAAATAGTTTCTTGAAAAGAAATTACAGGTTCCTCTTCTTGTTGCGTGATTATATTTTTCTGTATCTCCGTGTAACCTGAGGTCCAAATTGTTGTGTTTTCTGGCCGTTATGACAGCTGGTGTCAAGCGAGTCTCGTTCACATGACAGCTTGGCCGTGACAATATTGAATAACTCGCACCAAGTCCCGTTCGCCCATCACCCCTGTGCTCGCTGACCTACATTGGCTTCCGGTTAAGCAATGCCTCGATTTCAAAATTCTCATCCTTGTTTTCAAATCCCTCCACGGCCTCGCCCCTCCCTATCTCTGTAATCTCCTCCAGCCCCACCCCCGCCCCCCCCACGAGATCTCTGCGCTCCTCCAATTCTGGCCTCTTGAGCATCCCCGATCTCCATCGCTCCACCATTGGCGGCCGTGCCTTCAGCTGCCTGGGCCCGAGCTCTGGAATTCCCTCCCTAAACCTCTCCGCCTCTCTCTCCTCCTTTAAGATGCTCCTTAAAATCGACCTCTTTGACCAAGCTTTTGGTCACCTGTCCGAATATCTCCTGATGTGGCTCGGTGTCAAATTTTTGGGGGAAAAAATTCGGTTGCTTTGCGCCTCCAGTTAGCACTCTAAGAGTGCGCTAATGGGTCACAAAGCAACCAGCGCCCGGGCGCGGCCATGTTTGCACCGCTCGCAAAATTGACCAGACATTTTGCAGCAGCGCAAAACACTATCGCCACGATCTCCTGCGCCCGCAGATCGTGACGTCAGTCGAGCGTGTAGCGCCCCAGTCCGGATATTGAGTGGCGCCCCCTGCCTTACTGCCTGCCGCTAGCAACGACAGGCTGAGGGGAGCGTTTTGCAGTCGGAAGGGACTGGGGGAGCACTATTTAAAGGCGACCGCTTCCTGCCTTTTTTTGTCGGCAACATTTTTGCACCACGCATTCTGAGAGAGAGAGAGAGACTTCTGGAGAGATTCAACGCTGTGTGAAGGAGTTTTGGGTACTGAGCAGCACTTTGTAGGTTCATTTTGATTTGACCTTCCTTGCATCAATTTAGAAGAGACTATGGGGGCTGCACTCTGAGCTCTTTCCCTGGGCCTCTCCATTGTTCTTTCCAGCAGAATTGATGTACAGGTCTCTCCAGGCCGAGATTCAAGGCTGCAATGAGCAGGGTGTGGATGGAGAGCAAGATCGACCCTCCCTTTAAGAACTGGCCGGGGCCATTGTGTGTGTGTTCCATTGCTGACTGACATCACATGAGCTTTGCCAGCGCTCTGAGGTAGCGCCTTGCTCCTCGGCGTTAGCGCCTTAAGAGAGGTGTGTCGCACCTGATTTGGCGCTCCAATCACCTCCAGGGACGATAGAAGCCAAGTTTGCAGTCGGAGGCGATAATTAGCGCCAGGCGCTAAACTTTGCGCCCGGCCGATAATTGCACCCCAAACGGGGCGATACCGAATTTCTCCCCCATGTCTTAAAATACTCCTGTGAAGCGCCTTGGGATGTTTTACTACGTTGAAGGCGCTGTGTAAATACATGTTGGTGTTGTTGCTGACCGGTCTGCTCGAATGGTCTCGGTTGCCTCAATTACTTTGCACTTTATGCCAACAGGAAAATCATTTGCACAGCGGGAGGTGCAGCTGTGGTGAATGGGAAAGGCGCCTCTAGGACCTTCAGCGCAATCGGCATTAAACATGTTGCCATAACTCGCAACCCTTTGTTCAGCGGCAGCAGGGTCATAGTTTCGAACTCAGTGATGGTGAGTTAACTGGACAACAATCAAGCCAACATACAAGCCCGCCTGAAGCAAATGAGAACTTTTGGGATGTGCTGCCGAGGTGTGCGATGTGCATGGACTAGAAATGCGACTCAGAATGTGCGCGAACTAAATCGGTGCCCACATTTCATCACAATCAGCCAAATAGGCCTTTTTCATCAGATTCTCTTCAACAGCCTCAGACTAGAATAGATTTTGTGATTAGACTTTCGGCCCCGAGCATTTTATAACCATGTGTCAACTTGAACAGTACAGACCCTGGATGTTGTTTCTCCTCTTTAAGAAGTAAGTACCCGTTATGATTTAAGAGAAAGTAAGGAGCCAACGGTGACGCATTGACAGTATAATACAACAGAAGGTGGTTGGATGCGATTGATAAAAATCGGCCAACACCCAGCCACAACCACCCATTGAACATTGCCTGTGGTTTATCCGCTGTTAGTTATCGCCCCCGTGGTACATCCGCCATGTAACCTGCACTCACTTTTTTTTAGGTGTGGGTAGAGGAAGGGAGCCCTTGGGATATCAGTGGAGTATACGAGAACTCAGTTAGGTTCCATGGCCTCACCCCTCCCCATCTCTGTAATGTCATCCAGCCCTACAACCCTCCGAGATCTCTGCGCTCCTCCAATTCTGGCCATCCCCGATTTTAATCGCTCCACCACTGGCGGCCGTGCCTTCAGCTGCCTGGGCCCTAAGCTCTGGAATTCCCTCCCTAAACCTCTCCACCTCTCTCTCCTCCTTTAAGACGCTCCTTAAAACCGACCTCTTTCATCCGCCCTAATATCTCCTTACATGGCTCGGTGTCAAATTCTGTTTGATTTACGCTCCTGTGAAGTGTTTGGGGCATTTTACAATGTTAAAGGTGCTATATAAATGCAAGTTGTCATTGTAAGCCAGGAAGAAATGTCTTCCTGCAGGGAGCCATCAACCGCTGGAATGTGATGCCAGAATGTGCAGTAAGAATGGAATCGCTAACCAAAAATGAGTTTCTTTGAGTCGAAGACATCTCGAGTTACATAAGTTGGTGAGGGTTAACCGTAGTTAGTAATATCAGTCACTGTGGTCCGGGAACTTGCTTGATTGCCATTGGAAGTTAGAGAGAAATTTCCCAGAGTTTCTTTCACAATTAGCATAAGGTCTTTCTGGGGGGAGTTTGTGATTGGGTGGTGGGCAAGAGTTGAGGGGGGGGGCAAGAATTGAGGGGGGGGCAAGAGTTGAGGGGGGGCAGGAGTTGGGTGGGTGGTGGGAGGGCAGGAGTTGGGGGTGTTGGGGGGGTGCAGGAGAGGGGTGGGGGGGCAGGAGTTGGGGGTGTTGGGGGGGGTGCAGGAGTTGGGGGTGCAGGAGTTGTGGGTGTTGGGGGTGCAGGAGTGTGGGGGTGTTGGGGGGCAGGAGTTGGGGGTGTTGGGAGTGGGGGGGGCAGGAGTTGGGGGTGTTGGGAGTGGGGGGGCAGGAGTTGGGGGTGTTGGGGGGGCAGGAGTGGGGTGGGGGGTGGGGGGCAGGAGTTGGGGGGGCAATGGGCAGGAGTTGGGGGTGTTGGGGGGGCAGGAGTTTGGTGGGTGGGCAGGAGTTGGGCAGGGGTTGGGGGGCAGGAGTTGGGCAGGGGTTGGGGGGCAGGAGTTGGGGGTGTTGGGGGGGCAGGAGTGGGGTGGGGGGTGGGGGGCAGAGGGCAGGAGTTGGGGGTGTTGGGGGGGCAGGAGTTTGGTGGGCGGGCAGGAGTTGGGCGGGGGTTTGGGGGGGCAGGAGTTGAGGTGGGGGTGTGGACTGCACATGGGACTGATTTTATGGACTGATTGGTGTTTTCTGTATGTTTGTAAAGAAAGCTCATTACTGTCGAGCAATGGTCACGTGATATTAAACAACGGCACTACAATCAAAAACTGCTCCCTCTCTTTGTTGCTCTCTATATATCTCCACACATGTAAAATATTAAAAGACTGAGATTAAATGTGCAATTTAATTGAACAAACTGTGCAAACATTCACAAAGCAGGTGAGTTTTCCTCTCATGGTGCATTGTAAAGTCCGAATCACTTGATACAATCACTCCCAGCAATGTATTATCCGACATGATTATTCCTAACGGGGGTAGGGATTCGACTTTTGGGCGGTAATGTTAAATGGGCGGTATCGCACTGGCCGCCTCTTACACTCCCCGCCTGATATTCAGTTCATTGGAGTGAACACTAATGAAAACAGGTCACGGAGTAGAACAGGCAGCCAATTCACTGCCGCCCGCTTTGTGCTACCACCGAGATTCATTTCTACCCCTCTCCCCCCACCGAGATCTTCTCTGTCACGCACTCGGTTGTTAAGAACATAAGAATTAGGAGCAGGAGTCGGCCATTCGGCCCCTCGAGCCTGCTCCACCATTCAGTAAGATCATGGCTGATCATCGACCTCAACTCCACTTCCCCGCCCGATCCTCATATCCCTTGATTCCCCTAGAGTCCAAAAATCTATCGATCTCAGTCTTGAATATACTCAACGATTCAGCATTCACAGCCCTCTGGGGCAGAGAATTCCAAAGATTTACAACCCTCTGAGTGAAGAAATTCCTCCTCATCTCAGCCTTAAATGGCCTACCCCTTATCCTGAGACTATGCCCCCTGGTTCTAGACGCTCCAGCCAGGGGGAAACAACCTCGCAGCATCTACCCTGTCTTTGTTAACATTATATTCCACCTCAGGCTTTTATTTACGATTTAACTTACGACTTTTAATCAGTGTTTAGAAACCCCTTTAGTCTCAGCTCTCGCATCGAATGCTCACACAGGTTCCACAGGTGAGATACTGGTGCTGCGGAACAGTGTTCTGACAGTTTAATGATCTGTTTAACGCCGACTCCGTATGATCTGTTTTAACCCTGTGTCGTTTCTGCTGTTCTCTAATGATCGTTCTAATTGAAGCACCGCCGACACTTCACTCATCTTCTGTTCTCACGGGTTCCTTCACCCTGAATCCATGCACTCGAAGCAATGTTCAGAGCAAATCTCCAACAAACAAAAGGAAGAACTCCGCATTTCATCCTCAGGACATCCCAAACCGCTTCGCAGCCAGTCAATTGTTTTTTTTTGAGCAGCAGCCACGGTTGTTATGTCGGCAAAAAGCCCATTTGTGCACAGCAAGATCCCACAAACAGCAAGCAAGGCGAACGACCAGATAACCTGTTGGCTTGAAGGGATGAATACTGGCCAGGCCAGCAGGAGAATGCCCCTGCTCTTCATCACATAGTACCGTGGGATCCTCAATGCCCACCAGACGGGGCCTCGGTTTAACGTCTCATCTGAAAGACGGCCTCTCCAACGGTGCAGCGCTCCCTCAGTACAGGCACCAGGGACTGGCGGCCTGGATTATAATCCTTGAAAGCCGTCCTGATGTCTGAAAGTAGCGGTGATTTTAACTCGAGGCAGCAGAGGGGGGCAGAGGCGGTGTGGCCGCCCACCCGACCCATCAGCTTGCGGCCTGGGAGATTTAAACTCCCGGGTCACGTCCGCATAGCATTAGTCAGTCTCATCACCCGGAGGCTTCGGGAGACCTGGAGACGAGGGTGCCACATCCAAGAGTAGACGTATCTACAAATATCAGGACAGGGCATTGGGTTTCCACCCATCGAAATGACGGAATGGATTCTGATGGTGGAGAGAAGTCTGGAGAGGAACTTCCAAAGAAGAGGGCAGGTACCTTCGGATAACGTATCTTTCTCAAGATTTCTCTCTCTTCTTGAGGGTGGGGTGACGTGTTTGTCTTCTGCTCAGCATCTCACCTGAACAGCACAGCCAAGTCTGTGAACATGCTGCGCGAGGCTTTGGCCGGTTTCCAATACTCCTTGGCCCAGCTTGATGGGGCGCCAACCCAACACACAGCGCCAACTTCAAAGTTGTCTTCAAAGTTCGATTGGATGCGCAAATGGGTGAGGGACAGTTAGCTACGACAATATTGCTCTTCAGCGACTTGCTTTTGGGCGGGTGAAAGGTGCAGTTTCCCCGCAATAACCATCAGAACATACATACATACATACATGATCCGTAATAAATAGGAAAATTGTGCACTGAATCCCTTCTAATCCACAATTAGATGCACGAGCTATCTTGTGTACTGCTGTCGCGAACTTGTTTGGGAGGGAGCGGGTGGCAAGAGGCGAGACTCCGTGTAGAATGGGAACAGAACGACAGACTGCCAGCCCTGAAATTTCCATGTCGTTTTCCTGGAACTGACTGCTTTGCTGCATCAGGAACATTAAACCTCTGCACTGTCGCACAGCCAGTTTTAAAATTGCCACAAAATCAGTCATGAAAAGCTTCAACTCTTTGGGGGTAGAGTTTCCGCTCTGTTGCGCGGGTTTTTTTTCAGCGCAGTTACATTCGGCGCAAATTCGTGTTTCCGCCATTTTTTTGCCGCTGGTTTGGCCGATTTCAGACGAACTGCTGGTTTAAAAAACATCGCGCTGGAAGCCTGCCCCGCCCACAAAACTGGCCACGCCCCCCAGATCGAAGTAATCTCCATGGTGAGCTGCTGACATCTGCCACCATCAACATCCTGGGGGGTCACCATTGACCAGAAACTTAACTGGACAAGCCACATAAATACTGTGGCTACAAGAGCAGGTCAGAGGCTAGGTATTCTGCAGCGAGTGTCTCACCTCCTGACTCCCCAAAGCCTTTCCACCATCTACAAGGCACAAGTCAGGAGTGTGATGGAATACTCTCCACTTGCCTGGATGAGTGCAGCTCCAACAATACTCAAGAAGCTCGACACCATACAGGACAAAGCAGCCCGCTTGATTGGCACCCCATCCACCACCTTAAACATTCACTCCCTCCACCACCGGCGTACCGTGGCTGCAGTGTGTACCATCTACAAGATGCACTGCAGCAACTCGCCAAGGCTTCTTTGGCAGCACCTCCCAAACCCACGACCTCTTCCACCTGGAAAGACAAGGGCAGCAGGTGCATGGGAACACCACCACCTCCAAGTTCCCCTCCAAGTCACACACCATCCTGACTTGGAAATATATCGGCCGTTCCTTCATTGTCACTGGGTCAAAATCCTGGAACTCCCTCCCTAACAGCACTGAGGGAGCACCTTCACCACACTGACTGCAGCGGATCAATAAGGCAGCTCACCACCACCTTCTCCAGGGCAATTAGAGATGGACAATAAATGTCGGTCTTGCCAGTGACGGCCACATCCCATAAAAACGAATTTAAAAAAGAAAAATTGCTCCTGTTTGAGGGCCTTTGAGGAGGCTCTAAAAATTAAGTGATTCTTTTGGGTGCAAGGGCACGACAGGAACGTTTTAAAAGCTTTTGAGTGGAATTTTTTTTTAAATTTAGTAAGAAACTGACTACTGTACCCCAATATAACGAGCAAATGGGTCTGTATAATTAAAAAAAAATCATTTTCAGTAATTTAAAATCTGGTTACTCATTAGGTGCTGGATTGACACAGATTAAAAATGCTGATTTTTTTTGGCGATAATTAATCTAACTGCAGCAATTTTCCTCTCTCAAGTATATCACAGAATATTTTTTAAAGCAAACTTTGAAAAAAAATTAAGTCTTCAAACGCTGCCCAATTGTGCTGGCTCGCGGCAGATTCCGCCTTCGGCGATATGCAAATGAATTTGAGCGGAAACGCGAGAATAAAAAAAAAAAACATTCTCAAAAACGGGCACAATTTGCGCCCGGATCGCTGACTGCACCCAAAGCGGAAACGCCACCCCCTTAATATTTACGATAGCAAAATACTGCGGATGCTGGAAATCCGAAATAACAACAGAAAACGCTGGAAAAAGTCAGGCGGCCAGGCAGCATCCGTGGAGAGAGAAACAGAGTTAACGTTTCAGGTCGAAGACCTTTCGTCAGAACTGGAAAAAGCAGGAAATGAAATAGATTTAAAGCAAGGATAAAGCTGGGAAAAGGGGAAGGGGATGAAAGAACAAAAGGAGAGATTAAGAGACATTGAGAGATGATCAAGGCAGACTTAATATTTAGTTGGATGCCAGCTGTTGTTGGCCTGCTGATCCACGCATTGAGGCCATGAAGGCAGTCCGACCCCCGCCAGCTGAGAAAGTCAGCAAACCATGGATGGACTCTCCCGGTTTCCCAACGCTGGGCAAAATATCCATCGCTTGATTTCTTCGAAAACAAATCAGTGCAAAATAAAACAGAATTTTCAACATCTGGCCCAGGGCCGGAAAAAAAAAACCACAGCGCGCCTTCAGACAGAGGAGAGTCCCCTGCGATTCCCCATTATCTCCCTTCGAGTGTTTCACTCTCGTCAGTCAGCGCTGGCCTTTCAGTCACTGACCAGTTAATGAATGCAAGATGTGCAGCAAGCTTGCCTTGTGCTTTTTCAGTTCAAGGGGAGCTGAAGAATTTCAATAGCACAGCAAATGCCTCAGAAGCCCGAGCGCGTTGCTGTGCAGGATGTCAAGGTTTCCCCTTGAATACATTAGAATGAGCGAGCTCATCTGACTCCAGTCCATCAGGAGCCAAGAATGCGCTTTTCAAACGCGCTGTTGAGAAAATTCGATTGTTTGGCAACCTCACGCTTGCAACACAAAAGTTACGGGAGGCCGCAAACAATCGAATGGATTGCTTGGTGAAATATTTTGAATTCTTCAGCTTTGAATCATTTATCGGATCTGAAAAGCCATTTCCTGTTGCAGATTATTATATTTGAAATAAATTTTGAGCATTCTACTGAACGGTGACAGCATCCTAAACTCACTGGTCCTTCCCTCCCGTTTGTTGGATCTCGCTGTGTGCAAATTGGCTGTCGTGCTTGGTCACATGACAGTCGTGACTGCACTCAATTCATTGGCTGAGAAGCATCTTGGGCTGGCCCGAGGATGTGACAGACGCTATATAAAGGCAAGGTTTTTCCTTCCTTTCTTTCTTAATTGCAGGCCAGTCAACCATGGAGGATGCACACCCACAGCCCAATTGTGTCATCATAGAATGTTCACCCTATCCCTGCCCGGCTCACTGGACTGTGACCAGCACAAGGAACCCTGGGTGGTTTCGCTCTTTTGCCTCCATGAGGCAGAGAGAGACGGAGTGGCGGGGGAGATCAGCCTCCAGAACACGGACCGGGGATCGACCTCCAGAACATTCCTGTCCTTCGTAGCTCCGTCTCCTCCTGCCGAGCCGCTGGGGACCTCATCTTCTAGTCATTTTATTCTATTTCAAGGCTGCCTGTTAAATCCCTTGCAAAGTTCACCAAGGCATCAGTCGGAGAGCTTTTAACATTCTATTCACATCGCACTCCCGTCTCAGTAGATGTGTGTTACTGATTCAATTTTTCACTTCAGAATGGATGGGTAGTCTATAACTGTAGCAAATAACTGAGGTGCTGAAATGGCTTGCGATAGGATCACAACTTCATCCACCTTGCCCATTATTTCATACAACTCAGGGAATTGCCTCATCTTAGATGCGCATGTCCAATAAATGGATTTAACTGTTTAACAACGCATTGCTCCTGAGGAAACAACATTTGTCTCCCCCCCCCAAAGAGTGCTTCATGCTCCTCACAGGCAGTCATGGTTATCGGCTCGGCTAGCGTTCCACAGCCGAGGTATTTCACGAGATTAGCAGCAGTTTGGCTCCTTCCCTTGTTACCTCAACAACCTCTGTACGTCAACCTCAAGGTTTGAGAAAAAGAGCAGGAAATGACTAGGTTCCTATTTCTAAAAAATTGTGATTTGTTGGTGTTTATGCACTAATGTTTGGAGTGTGACGATGAGAGTGTGATGTCCGGAGCACATCGACGAGCTAGTCTCTCCTGCACGGGAGCCCAACGGGGAGTGGCCATCAATGGGTATCATGCACAGGGATTTGTGGTCCTATCAACATCTTCTGTACTTTGCACTGTCTGAAACTCCAGTTATTGAATCTCTGCATTGAGTTGTATTCCTCCATTCCAGCCATCTCTCGATTGATCTGCACTGTTTGCCTAACTTTATGCCCAATGAAACAGCTGACCAACCAATCTGCCTTCTCCACAGAAGTCTTGCATCAGCTGAAACAATAGTTTCACTACTTCAGGCCTCAGAGCAAGTTCAGCTGCTCCTGCAAGATTTCCACTTCTATCTGTTGTTCACTTTGTGCGTGGACAAGCTCAGCTGCCTTCCTCTCACCAACAGATCCCTCACCTGCCTAAAGCACACAAGTACATAAGAACTAGGAGCAGGAGTCGGCCATTCGGCCTCTCGAGCCTGCTCCGCCATTCAATCAGATCATGGCTGATCTTCTACCTCAACTCCACTTTCCCGCCCGATCTCCATACCCCTTGATTCCCTTAGAGTCCAAAAATCTATCGATCTCTGTCTTGAATATACTCCATATATAACCGCGCAACAATCGCCAGGCAGGAGTGTTACCTCCCAGTCGGGGAACACTTCAGCAGTCAAGGACATTCAGCCTCGGATCTTCGGGTAAGCGTTCTCCAAGGCGGCCTTCGAGACACACGACAACGCAAAATCATCGAGCAGAAACTGATAGCCAAGTTCCGCACCCATGAGGACGGCCTCAACCGGGATCTTGGGTTCATGTCACGCTACATGACGTAGAGTCATCCAGACTCGAGTCGTCGTTGGCTTGTTCACAGATGTGATTTCCAGTAAAAAAAAGTAAAAAGTTTAAAGTTTATGGTTTTCCATACAGACTGCATTTGACACATTAGACCCCCTGTGACCCCACCTCATTGTCTCAGTTGTATTTTGCTATGTCTTTGATATAATGTCTTCCTGACTGACCTGATTGTCTCTCTGCCGAGGTGTGATAAAGGGCAGTCAGAAAGATTAACTGTAGTCGTCTGACATTGTACGCTGCACAGACATTGTTCTCTGTCTAGATATGCTGTGCCGATTTGTATTCTTCACTTCACCTGACGAAGGAGCAGCCGCTCCGAAAGCTTGTGATTTCAAATAAAACTGTTGGACTATAACCTGGTGTTGTGCGACTTCTCACTTTTGAATATACTCAACGGCTGAGCCTCCACAGCCCTCTGGGGTAGAGAATTCCAAAGATTCACCGCCCTCTGAGTGAAGAAATTTCACCTCATCCCAGTCCTAACTGGCCGACCCCTTATCCTGAAACTGTGACCCCTGGTTCTAGACTCTCCCACATTTCTCTCCTTTTAACCATTCCTTCTCTGAATATTATTTTTTTTTCTAATTTATGTCAGTGACAACCTCCGTAGTGAAGCGCAGACGTCTCAAACATTAGCAGCTGCTGAGGTTCAGGTAGGAGAATTGCTCCCTGAACACCCTGGGTGGATATAGCCTCCTGCCGAGAGCCCTTTGCCTCCTCCTCCTCCTCCCTCTCCTAGCAGCTTGACCTGTTCTGAGTAGCCTCTGCTCGTTCTCCCAGTCATGCTCAATTCCAAGAGGAAGACCTACTACAGCCCCCGGGGGGGGGGGGGGGGGGGGGCGCTAACGAGGCACAAATGGCTTTGCGACCGGACGCGGCACTGACATCAACTCCCGCCATATTCAGCGGGAGTTTTGCGGCGGCGCTACGATGTTGCGCCCTGATCTCCTTCACTCGGAGATCGTGACGTCATCGGCCCGGGTGCGCCCCGGACCCCAAATTGACTTCCGCCCCCTGCAGCCGTGCTGATCGAAAACACCGACAGCTGCAGGAGGCGTGCGCCGGGCACTTCGGGGGCGACGATTAAAGGTGAGGCGGCCAAGGTAAGTAAAAAAAAAACTTACCATTCTTATTCCAGTTTTTTTCCGCGGGTTCCTGCCCGCGATTGATCACTCGGCTTGCACGCCGGGCTGATCGCGCGGGATCGCGGCTGCCTTGGTTGGTCCAGGTCGGTACTTTTTCTATTGCAGAGCCTGCGGTGATGGCCCTTCCCTTTAAGAGAGGGGAGGAGCCTTTGAACGTAGCGGCGCTGCCCGGCCCAGTGTCTCTGCCCCGCCTGCTGCCGATTGTGCTCCAAGAGGAAGTGGAACGCTTGATTTAACGCTCCACTTCCTTCTTAGAGCGCAAATGGCAAATTTTTCAAAAGTTTGAAATCTTTAGCGCCTGGCGCTAACTTTTCAAACTTTAAAAAATTCGCGCCCCAAGTGGGGCGATGGTGAATTTCTCCCCTCCCCTATGTCTGGGAGCAACTGGTTTGTGCAGAAGCCTTGAAGTCAGCAAAAAAATACTTCAGCACCCGCCGCACCGCTCCTCGTAGACCTTTGAAACTATAACCAACTATGGAAAGCACCCAAAACACATAGAATTGCAGCAACAGGCAGAAGAAATAAACCAGCAACTACCCGGTAAGTAGTTGCTGATCCCTTTGAATAGTGCTGGTGGGGGGGTCCTTCCTGCTGCTTGCGTTCAGTTGCGGGAGGTCAAGAGAGGGCCAAGGCTGGAGCGTTGTGGTCCAAAATGACAACGCGGTCATCAAATCTGTAAGATTCTCAAAATTCACAGATCCCCCAAAACTCAGAGAAAAACCCTGAAGAAAAGGACTTTGGACTCTTTTCCAACCACTTCAGGGTGATAAAATGTATTGGGCCTGACAGAGGGAGATTCAAGGTCAAAAACTAAGATTTGGAATTTAAAAAGGGCATGTTTGGGCTTGTAAAGGAAAAGGCTGCAACAGGAGTTGGGCTCAACCTCTGTAATAGACGGTTTGAGTATTGGAGTTAATCAAACTGTCTGGGGAACTGTTCAACGTCACTCAACCCCTATCAGACAATTTACATTCTAACAATAGACCCACGGAAGAGCAGTCCCCACCCAAATTACAAGACCCATCCAAAACATGCATAAAACAAATCACCGAGCCCCACTCCATAGAAATCTCAGGCCCAGTCAGGAAACTCAAAACCTGAGCACAATGACTACAATCAAGTAAGAGCTCAACAGCTCGTGGAACCCTCCCGAAACCACTTCACACATTCATAAACAAGTTACTATTAACGAGCCCGCCAAAATCTTACAATAAACCGGGACTGATTTGGCGCGCAGATTAGGAGGCCCCAATTAGTATAATTGAGGGCCTGTTTTCTCAAGAAGACAGTTCAGCAGTTATACAGTTACAACAAGTTCTCTACAAGCTCTACAGAGCAGCAGTTCTCAGGAGTTCATCGAGTTCGAAGAAGTTCACAGTTCTAGAAGCAGGTCAACACACAAGAAGTGACCAGAGCAACAGTTCCAGTGACCATCAGACACCTCGTGGCAACAAGGGCCTTATGAAACAACCAACCGAATATTACCACCAACCAACCGGGTAATATTGGGCCACCGCGACCAAAGAAAACCAACTCAGGAGAAAACCGAAGATTCGCAAGTTTTCCACTCTGCAATCTATTCCTGACTTACCCCTGGGTAAGATTTTTACTTAAAAAGACTCTAAACCCTATCTCTAATAGAGGAAAAGTGGGTACTCACCCGATAAATCCAATACGCACCCCACCGCATCAGCGGACTCGCGAAGACTGACCAGACACGCAGTCGAAGTCCTCTACCGCGTCCGGGGTACGGCAGGCACCAACCAACACACCCAGCGAACCCCGAAACCGCGAACCAGCTCAACTGTCAAGGATTCGTTTGGTGAGCATTATCCCTGGTCCTCCAGAGCCCAACTTAGCTCGTAAAGTGGGATTGGAGGGGTGAGGTATTTTTCTCCTGTAATTTCCCTCGTGTGTATCGAAGTGTTCCCCATTTTATTAGAGTGTTAAGATTGTTGTGTTCTATTTTCTCTCTTGAATAAAGATCAAAGTTTCTTGCACCAAACTCAGTTGTCTGCTGCATTTTTTGTCACAAACCCCAAATAAGTCCAAGGTCTAGAACCAAGATAGTGGGAGCGATTCAAACCGCTCACAAGTCAGCAGTGAAGCTGGCACACCAACCACCACTGATTGACATCATGATCTTCCTGCTTTCTGTAGTCTGACAGACTCCTGATGAGTGTGGGCTAACCCCTTTATCAATATGGCGTCCGCCGCACTTCACGTCAGATGTGTGCGCATGCGCTGCGGACGCCGTTTTGGAACATTGAGGAACCTCATCGCTCCTAAAAATGGGCGCTTCCGAGCCTAATTTCGCCACCTGCGTAGCTCAGTGAGGATTCTTTAACCTGATTGGTTGAAGAGCCAAACTGTTGCTTTGACCTGCTCACACACGCCACAGATCCCCGTAGAGGGCACCGCACTGAACAGGTTCTCTAAATACCATAAGTTGCCACTCAAAAGCCCATGGAAGGTCTGTGGGCAGATGTAAGCACAGTGTCAGCTGTGGCTCAGTGGGTAGCACTCTCGCTTCTGAGTTAGAAGGTAGTGGGTTCATAGTCCCACTCTAGAGACTTGAGTAAAAAAATCTAGACTGGCACTCCCAGTGAAGTACTGTGGGAGTGCCGCACTGTCGGAGGGGCAGTACTGAGGGAGCGCCGCACTGTCGGAGGGGCAGTACTGAGGGAGTGCCACACTGTCGGAGGGGCAGTACTGTGGGAGCGCTGCACTGTCGGAGGGGCAGTACTGAGGGAGCGCCGCACTGTCGGAGGGGCAGTACTGAGGGAGTGCCGCACTGTCGGAGGGGCAGTACTGAGGGAGCACCGCACTGTCGGGGGGGCAGTACTGAGGGAGTGCCGCACTGTCGGAGGGGCAGTACTGAGGGAGCGCCGCACTGTCGGAGGGGCAGTACTGAGGGAGCGCTGCACTGTCGGGGGGGCAGTACTGAGGGAGCGCCGCACTGTCGGAGGGGCAGTACTGAGGGAGCGCCGCACTGTCGGAGGGGCAGTACTGAGGGAGTGCCGCACTGTCGGAGGGGCAGTACTGAGGGAGCGCCGCACTGTCGGAGGGGCAGTACTGAGGGAGTACTGCACTGTCGGAGGGGCAGTACTGAGGGAGCGCCGCACTGTCGGAGGGACAGGACTGAGGGAGTGCTGCACTGTCGGAGGGTCAGTACTGAGGGAGCGCTGCACTGTCGGAGGGGCAGTACTGAGGGAGCGCTGCACTGTCAGAGGGTCAGTACTGAGGGAGCGCCGCACTGTCAGAGGGTCAGTACTGAGGGAGCGCCGCACTGTCGGAGGGGCAGTACTGAGGGAGCGCCGCACTGTCGGAGGGGCAGGACTGAGGGAGCGCCGCACTGTCAGAGGGTCAGTACTGAGGGAGCGCTGCACTGTTGAAGGGGCAGTACTGAGGGAGCGCCGCACTGTCGGAGGGGCAGTACTGAGGGAGCGCTGCACTGTCGGAGGGGCAGTACTGAGGGAGCGTCGCACTGTTGGAGGGGCAGGACTGAGGAAGCACTGCACTGTTGGAGGGGCAGTACTGAAAGAGTGCTGCACTGTCGGAGGGGCAGTACTGAGGGAGTGCCACACTGTCGGAGGGGCAGTACTGAGGGAGTGCTACACTGTCGGAGGTGCCGTCTTTCAGATGAGACGTTAAACTGAGGCCCCGGTTGCCCTCTCAGGGGGGTTCTCCCCGGTGTCCTGGGCTAATATTTATCCTTCAATCAACATCACTAAAAAACAGATTATCTGCTCATTATCACATAGCTGCTTGTGGGAGCTTGCTGTGCGCAAATTAGCTGCTGTGTTTCCTACATTACAACAGTGACTACACTTCAAAAATGAATCCATTGGTTGTAAAGCTCTTTGGGATGCCCTGACGTTGTGAAGGTGCTGTAGAAATGCGAGTCTTTCTTTTTGAGCGGCGAGCGGCGCTTCTTCCCACAGACTGCAAAATCGGGGCCAGAATCTAAATGGGTGCTTAATTGCGGCATTGATCCAGCACTTACTCGTGGTCAAACATCTCTGGGCTCTGCGATTCAAACTGATAAATCAGTACATTTGCTCACACTGCATTCTGACAGATGCGCCTTTTTGCAAGTCCTATGGAAATATAATAAATGCTCTGTCTTTACTGCAGTGCATTGTGCCGGAATGAACCAGCACTGAGGTAATAGCAGTTTCAAGGGTGGCAGTATTGTTGTGGAATACCTTGTCTGTTACACCGACATCCACACTCGCTGATTTCACATACAGTAACCACCAGAAATCAGAATTTAAATTTAAAGGCCTTTGCAGTGTGATTTAACCCTAAATGGACAATATTTTATTTACAATATTTTATTTTTTCTTATTCATTCTCAGGGACTTGGGCGTCACTGGCAATTCGGCATTTATTGCCCATCCCTGCTTGCCCTTGAGAAGGTGAGCCACCTTCTTGAACCGCTGGTGAAGGTACTCCCACGGTGCCTGTTAGGGAGGGCCGTAGCCAGTGCCAAGGTCAATGCAGGGTGGTCTGTCCAGTTTTATTCTTATTACTGTGTTTCCTAGCGGTTTGTTACAACTGAGTGACTTGTTCAGAGGGGCAGTTCAGAGTCAACCACATTGCTGTGGGTCTGGAGTCACATATCGGCCAGACCGGATAAGGATGGTAGATTTCCTTCACCAAAAGGACATCAGTGAACCAGGTGGGTTTTTACGACAATCCGATAGTTTCACCGTTACTGATTCCGCCTTTTTATTCCAGATTTATTTAATGAATTGAATTTAAATTCCCCAGCTGCCGTGGATCATTAGTCCAGGTCTCTGGGTTACTAGCCCAGTGACATAACCACTACACCACCATACCCATCTCATTCGAATACGCTGAAACAGTAAACTGCGGAATTTGGGAAATTCCCATTTCAGGACACTGTCGCAGGGTTTACAGAGGCACGGGATCCGAACTTTCCAGCACGATGTTTGTTCTTAACGACAGTTATGAAGAACCTTGAAGCCCCATCAATATTTAAAGATAACAGAACAACAAAGGTCCATTTTCCCAGCTGTGGGGATATAGCAAGAACGGCAGGAAAGCTTTCTTGAGAAGCAGAAGTGAGAGGTTCCTGAAAAGAATGTTACAATATTCAAAGCCTGGGAACCAGTGTATGATTCTATACATGGCCTTGGCTACAGATTTAACCCCAACCCACACAGTGCCAGACTCTTGCAGTTTGACAGTTTATGTCCAGCCCGAGTCAGGCTCCTCGGTTAGTGTCACATATTTTGGCTTCATGCAGAACTTCCTTCTCTCCTAATGATTGAAAGGGCTGTCCATAGAGGATGTGCTTTTATCAGGGTTAGGGAAAGGTTAAACATTCAAACTGTAAGGTGGGGCTGCTGAAATCTGGACTGACACTCCCAGTGCAGTACTGACGGAGTGCTGCACTGTCAGAGGTGCTGTCTTTCAGATGGGATGTTAAACCGAGGCCCCGTCTGTCCCCTCAGGTGGGCGTAAAAGATCCCACGGTGTCCTGGCCAATATTCCTACCTCAACCAACATCACCAAAATAGATTAACTGGACAGTTAATTAATTTGCTGTTGATGGGATCTTGCTGTGCACACATTGGCTGTAGCATTTCCCTACATAACAGGAGTGACTGCCTTTCAGGAGAGGTTGATTGGCAGTGAAGCGATTTGGGATGTCCTGAGGATGTAAAAGCTGCTATATAAAAGAAAGATCTTTTTCTTTCTTAAAGTGGACAATGGGCAAGATCGTTCATTTGCGCGTAAAAATTGAACAGAATCGCTGGTAAAAATCTGGGAGGGTCGGAGGGTCAGTACTGAGGGAGCGCCGCGCTGTTGGAGGGGCAGTACTGAGGGAGCGCGGCACTGTCGGAGGGGCAGTACTGAGGGAGTGCCGCACTGTCGGAGGGGCAGTACTGAGGGAGCGCCGCACTGTCGGAGGGGCAGTACTGAGGGAGCGCCGCACTGTAGGAGGGGCAGTACTGAGGGAGCGCCGCACTGTCGGAGGGACAGGACTGAGGGAGTGCTGCACTGTCGGAGGGTCAGTACTGAGGGAGCGCTGCACTGTCGGAGGGGCAGTACTGAGGGAGCGCTGCACTGTCAGAGGGTCAGTACTGAGGGAGCGCTGCACTGTCAGAGGGTCAGTACTGAGGGAGCGCCGCACTGTCGGAGGGGCAGTACTGAGGGAGCGCCGCACTGTCGGAGGGGCAGGACTGAGGGAGCGCCGCACTGTCTGAGGGTCAGGACTGAGGAGCGCTGCACTGTTGAGGGGCAGTACTGAGGAGCGCCGCACTGTCGGAGGGGCAGTACTGAGGGAGCGCTGCACTGTCGGAGGGGCAGTACTGAGGGAGCGTCGCACTGTTGGAGGGGCAGGACTGAGGAAGCACTGCACTGTTGGAGGGGCAGTACTGAAAGAGTGCTGCACTGTCGGAGGGGCAGTACTGAGGGAGCGCCGCACTGTCGGAGGGGCAGTACTGAGGGAGCGCCGCACTGTCGGAGGAGGAGTATTGAGGGAGCGCCGCACTGTCAGAGGGGCAGTACTGAGGGAGCACTGCACTGTCGGAGGGGCAGGACTGAGGAAGCACCGCACTGTCGGAGGGGTAGTACTGAGGGAGCGCCGCATTGTCAGAGGGGCAGTACTGAGGGAGCGCCGCACTGTCGGAGGGGCAGTACTGAGGGAGCGCCGCACTGTCGGAGGGGCAGTACTGAGGGAGCGCTGCACTGTCGGAGGGGCAGTACTGAGAGAGTGCTGCACTGTCGGAGGGGCAGTACTGAGGGAGCGCCGCACTGTCGGAGGGGCAGTACTGAGGGAGCGCTGCACTGTCGGATGGGCAGTACTGAGGGAACTGTCGGAGGTCCGTCTTTCAGGCGAGATGTTAAACCAAGGCCCACTCAGGTGAACATAAAAGAGTTGTGGATGCCCAATCTTGTTCCCTCAACCAACACCACGAAAAGCAGATTAACTGGTCATTCGTCCACCTCACCGTCTCGGCCTCTTGCATTGTTCCACGGAAGCTCAGCGTAAGCTCGAGGAACAGCACCTCATCTTTCAATTAGGCACTTTACAGCCCTCTGGACTCAACATAGAGTTCAACAATTTCAGATCATAACCCCGGCCCCCATCATATATATATATTTTTTATTTATTTTTTATCCACACTTTTGTTTGGCCCTTTTGTTCTTCTCTCCCACATGGCAGCTGTCTTCCACTCTGCCAGCGCAATTCACACTTCATCCAGAGCCATCCTTTGTTTCTTAACCTGTCCCATTACCACCTCCTCTTGCCTTGAATATCTCTTAATGTCTCTTAATCTCTCCTGCTTTCTATCCTATCACTGACTTTCCCTTTTGTTCTTTCATCCCCTCCCCCTTTTCCCAGCATTATACTTGCTTTAAAATCTATTCCATTTCCTGCTTTTTTCCAGTTCTGACGAAAGGTCTTCGACCTGAAACGTTAACTCTGTTTCTCTCTCCACGGATGCTGCCTGGCCTGCTGAGTTTTTCCAGCGTTTGCTGTTGTTATTAACTGGCCATTCATCTCAGTTTGTGGGATCCTGCTGTGTCGAGATTGGCTACACTGTTAGGCTACACAATAGCATTTCACTTCAAAGAATCATCTATTGGTTGTACTGCATTGTGTAAGATTCTCAAAATTCACAGATCCCCCAAAACCCTAAGGAAAAAGACTTTGGACTCTTTTTCTAACTATTGCAGGTGGTGAAATGCATTGGGCTTAACCGAAAGACATTTTAGTGCAAAAACCAAGATTTGGTATTTTAAAAGACATGTCTGGGCTTGTAAGGGAGAAAAGGCTGTAAAGGAAGGTGGGATCAACCTCTGCAAAAACAGTTTGGGTATTGGAGCTAATGGGAACTGTCTGGGGAACCACATGATCTCGCTGGGAGTTTAAATCGGCCCCTATCAGACATTAGCATCCTAACAATAAACCCGAGGAAAACCAGTCTCCACCCCAAGTTACAGAGTCCATTAAGACATGCATAAAACAGATTACTTCAGCCGACTCCATAGAAATCATAGGCCCAGCCAAGAAAACCCAAAACATAAGAACAATCAAACTCCGATTAAGTGGCAAATCGACAGGATGGAGCAATCCCGAAACCACTTCACACATTTACAAACCAGTTACTGTTAACGAGCCCTCCAAAATCTTACAATGACCGGGATTTGATTTGGCATGCAGATAAGGAAGCTTCAATGGGTATAATTAAAGGCCCGTTCTCGACAGTTCAAGTTCGAGTTCTCCAGTACAGGTACACAGTTCAGCAGTTACGATAAGTTCCCTACAAGTTCAAGGGTGGAGCAGTTACACAGTTACAGCAAGCAGCAGGGAGTTCAGCAAGCAGTCTGGCAGAAGGCAGTTCCACAGTTCTTCAAGAAGGCAGTTCCACAGCTCGGAAGAAGACAGTTCAACAAGGCAAGGGGGCTACAGAAAGAAGTTCAACAAAGAAGGCCAGCAGCTCCAGAAGCAGGCCGACACGCAAGAAGAGACCAGAGCGACCACCTCAGTGACCATCGGACACCTCAGCGGCAACAAGGGCCTTACGAAACTTTTTACTCAAAGGACTCTAAACCCTAACTCTAACCAAGGAAAAGTGGGTACTCACCCGATAAATCCAATCCAGCGAATCCCGAAACCGCGAACCAGCTCAACTGTCGAGGATTCGTTTGGTGAGCATTATCCCTGGTCCTCCAGAGTCCAACCTAGCGAGTGAAGTGGGATTGGGAGGGGTGGGGTATTCTTCTAATGTTATTTCCCTCGCTTGTACCGAAGTGTTCCCCACTTTTAGAGTGTTAAGAGTGTTTGTGTTTGTGTTTTACTTTCTTGAATAAAGATCAAAGTTCTTGCATCAAAACCCAGTTGTCTGCTGCACTTTTTGTCACAGCCCCCAAATAAGTCCAAGGTCTAGAACCAAGGGAGTGGGAGCGATTCGAACCGCTCACTGAGTCAGAGGTGAAGTTGACACAAACCACCACCCCCTACAATTGGGATCCTGAGGTCGTGAAAGGCGCTATCTAAATGCAAGTCTTTCTTTCCGGAGCACAAGCTAAATACATGTTTATTTTTCCTTGGCCGCCGGTCTTCGCAGTTTGAGACCCGGCTTATAGCGAGCTGCACGGAAAGGTCAAGGACACCAAAACCTGGATTCAGTCGTGGTAAATCCCCGGTCCAGACTGCAGGGCCGACCGAGCATTAAAGGGAAACATTTTCACCAACAGGCCTCCGACAAGGTCTTTATTTTATGAGCAAGTTTGTTCGCTAATTCCACTCACGCCACCCAAATGCTTCAGGAGCATTTTAAAAGGGAGCCAATTTGCAGCACATCAGTGACGATTAGGCACAAAGGCAGCGAAGGGAGAATGAATGAGAGGAGCAGGCAATGCTGTCCGAGCCGACTACACGCACTGACTGATCCACACTGCAGGTGGTGCCGGGGTCATTCCCTCTTTTGAACCCAAATTCTGTTCTGACTGAGTCGCCTTCCCACTTGGGAGTCTCAAGGTCTTGAGTGCCATTGGCTGCATGCACCCAGCACTGTCTGAAGCAGCTTAGTTCCGAGAATCTGATGGGTTGTGCCTGTCACTCACTGCCTTACCATCACTATTCTTCGCCTCACTGAATGTTACAGCACACGAGGGGGGCCATTGGGCCAATCACACCTGTGGTGGCCTCTGAGAGAGTTATTACATCGTATGGCACAGTATGTACAGCACATAAACAATCTCTATCACTGGAGAGAAAGCACTCGGCAAACTAATGGGACTAAAGGTGCACAAGGCCCCTGGACCTGACGGCCTGCATCCTAGAGTCTTAAAAGAGGTGGCTGCAGAGACAGTGGATGCATTGGTTGTAATCAACCAAAATTCCCTGGATTCTGGCGAGGTCCCAGCGGACTGGAAAACCGCAAATGTAACGCCCCTATTTAAGAAAGGAGGGAGACAGAAAGCAGGCATCTATCGACCAGTTGGCCTAACATCTGTCATTGGGAAAATGCTGCAGTCCATCATTAAGGAAGTGATAGCAGGACATTTCGAAAATCAGAATATAGTCAAGTAGAGTCAGCATGGTTTTATGAAAGGGAAATCATGTTTGACAAATTTGCTGGAGTTCTTTGAGAATGTAACGAGCAGGGTGGATAAAGGGGAACCAGTAGATGTCGCGTATTTGGATTTCCAGAAGACATTCGATAAGGTGCCACATAAAAGGTTACGACACAAGATAAGAGCTCACGGGGTTGGGGGTAATATATTAGCATGGATAGAGGATTGGCTAACTAACAGAAAACAGAGAGTCGGGATAAATGGGTCATTTTCAGGTTGGCAAACTGTAACTAGTGGGGTGCCGCAGAGATCGGTGCTGGGGCCTCAACTATTTACAATCTATATTAATGACTTGGATGAAGGGACTGAGTGTAATGTAGCCAAATTTGCTGATGATACAAAGATAGGTGGGAAAGCAAATTGTGTGGAGCACGCAAAGAATCTCCAAAGGGATATAGATAGGCTAAGTGAGTGGGCAAAAATCTGGCAGATGGAGTTTAACATGGCAAATTGCGAGGTTATCCACTTTGGTAGGAAAAATAAAAAAGCAAATTATTATTTAAATGTGGAGAGATTACAAAATGCTGAGGTACAGAGGGATCTGGGGGTCCTTGTACATGAATCACAAAAAGTTAGCATGCAGGTACAGCAAGTAATTAGGAAGGCAAATGGAGTGTTGGCCTTTATTGCAAAGGAAATGGAGTCTTTTTCTTCTTAGGCAGTCCCTCGGAACCGAGGATGACTTGCTTCCACATTAAAAATGAGTTTGCAGGTGACTGATGAGTCCAATGCGGGACCTACAGTCTCTGTCACAGATGGGGCAGACGATGGTTGAAGGGGCGGGTGGGTGGGGTGCTTGGGTTGACGTGCGCTCCTTGCGCTGCCTGCGCTTGGCTTCCGCTTGCTCCCGGAGAAGAGACTCGAGGTGTTCCGCGCCTTCCCAGATGCTTCTCCTCCACTTTGTGCGGTCTTGGGCCAGGGATTCCCAGGTGTCGGTGGGGATGTTACACTTTTTCGAGGAGGCTTTGAGGGTGTCCTTGAAGCGTTTCCTCTGCCCACCTGGGGCTCTCTTGCTGTGCCGGAGCTCCGAGTAAGCGCTTGTTTTGGGAGTCTCGTATCGGGCATGCGGATGATGTGGCCCGTCCATCGGAGCTGATCGAGCGTGGTCAAAGCTTCGATGCTGGGGATATTGGCCTGAGCGAGAACACTGACGTTGGTGCGCCTATCCTGCCAATGGATTTGCAGGATCTTGCGGAGGCAGCGTTGATGGTACCTCTCCAGTGCTTTGAGGTGCCTGCTGTACATGGTCCATGTCACTGAGGCATACAGCAGGGTGGGTATCACTACTGCTCTGTAGACCATGAGCTTAGTGCTGGGATTGAGGTCCTGGTCTTCAAACACTCTCTTCCTCAGGTGACCGAAGGCTGCACTGGCACACTGAAAGCGGTGTTGGACTTCGTCGTCGACGTCTGCCCTTGTTGACAGTAGGCTCCCGAGGTATGGAAAGTGGTCCACGTTGTCCAAGGCCTCGTCGTGGATTTTGATAATCGGGGGGGCAGTACTGTGTGGCGGGGGCAGGTTGGTAGAGGACCTTTGTCTTACGGATGTTTAGTGTAAGGCCCATGCTCTCGTACGCTTCGGTGAAGGTGTTGATGATGGTTTGGAGTTCGGCCTCCGAGTGAGCGCAGACGCAAGCGTCGTCTGCATACTGTAATTCGATGACAGAGGATGGGACGACCTTGGATCTGGACTGGAGGCGACGGAGGTTGAACAGTTTCCCGTTTGTTCTGTAAATTAGCTCCACTCCAGCGGGGAGCTTACTGAGGGTGAGATGGAGCATTGCAGCAAGGAAGATCGAGAAGAGCGTTGGTATAAAAGTAGGGAAGTCCTGTTACAACTGTACAGGGCGTTGGTGAGACCACACCTGGAGTACTGCGTACAGTTTTGGTCTCCTTATTTAAGGAAGGATATATTTGCATTGGAGGCATTTCAGAGAAGGTTCACAAGGTTGATTCCGGAGATGAAGGGGTTGTCTTATGAGGAAAGGTTGAGCAGGTTGGGCCTATACTCTTTGGAGTTTAGAAGAATGAGAGGGGATCTTATTGAAACATATAAGATTCTGAACGGGCTTGACAGGGTAGATGCAGAGAGGATGTTTCCCCTCGTGGGGGAATCTAGAACTAGGGGGCATAATTTCAGAATAAGGGGGCATCCAGTTAAAACGGAAATGAGGAGGAATTTCTTCTCTCAGAGGGTCGTGAATCTTTGGAATTCTCTTCCCCAGAGAGCTGTGGAGGCTGGGTCATTGAATATATTTAAGGTGGAGATAGACAGATTTTTGAACGATAAGGGAGTCAAGAGTTATGGGGAGTGAGCAGGGAAGTGGAGTTGAGGCCAAGATCAGATCAGCCATGATCTTATTGAATGGCGGAGCAGGCTCGAGGGGCCGAATGATCTACACCTGCTCCTACGTCTTATGTTCTTATAGTTATGGCCCCTAGTTCTGGTCTCGCCCACAAGTGGAAACATCTTCTCTACATCTACCCTATCAAACCCTTCCATAATTTTAAAGACCTCTATCAGGTCAACCCTCAGTCTTCTCTTTTCTCGAGAAAAGAGCCCCAGCCTTTTCAATCTCTCCTGCTAGAGCTATGCCCTTTTCCCAAATAGCCCCCCTACTCTTCATGATGAGGGGGCACCCAAACCCATCCGGACTTGTCCCCCCCACCCCCAGTATTCAGAGCCGACACTTCAGTCTCCTCTTGCTGGGGCTGTCTGGACAGGAGCTCAAACTCTTCACCCTCTGACTCAGATGGCGGGTCTACTACCCCTGAGCCAGTGGTCACTCTGTCCGGACACGAGTCCCCCAGTATCTATTAACCACACTCTCGTCTCCACCGGCCTCGGACTGGGGCTCAAACCCGTCACATTCTGACTCTGAGTCGGGAGTGCAAGTACGAAGCCAAAGGCTCAGTCCTTTCACTCTGGTATCTCCCCATTAAGACTGTTAATTGGCCTGATCTCTTCTCACACTCACTTAGCAGGACGTTCTTCTAAATACGGCCTACTTTTTCGGTGGCCTTCCAATGGGAAGGGGTGGGGTGGGCTGGGAACTAGGGGAAGGGACACATTACATCAGATCCCTGCCAAATTTTATACCTACCTAAGTATCCTCAACATTTGTTGATGATTAATCAGCCAACCTAGCTCACAAAGCTCACTAAGTGAGGGAGTAGAGGTGTCAGTGAGGGCTGGGATTCCTTCCCCTTGGCTCTCTATAAGCCGATGCACTGCTGGGTGGGGTGGCCATGGTTGGACAAGCAGCAGGAAGTTTACCAGTTCCCCCCGTTTAGTCCTCACTGGTCACACTTCAGTGATGCCCCTGCACACACCGGGAGAGGGGGGGCAGGGTGTGGTCCTTAAGCCTTGTCTCCATTAACCAGCTTTTCCAAGTGGGGAGAGAGGTAGTCGGCTAGAGGAGCTCAAGGAGAGCGTTCCACCAAGGTGGTCTGAGGCGATGCCACAACGTGGAGCAGAGAGAGAGGGGTGGATACACAGAGATGGAGGAGGGAAAGGCACACAATGGCACACAGGGGCTGCACTAGTTTGCAGAGGATCGGAAGGGGCAAGGCCATGGAGCGATCTGTAATTAAGGACCTGGGTTTTGAATTCAAAGCGTTGAGCAACGTGGAACCATTCCAGGTCAGTGAGTTTGAGGGTGGTAGGGGAGGTATCTTCTTCAGAGATAGCTTGGTAGCAACCAATTCTGCTCTGCTCTGAGGCAACCCAGAGATTGTGAGTTCAATACCCCCCAAGACAAGTTGTGAAATTGAATTAAATAAATCTGGTAATTTGTGGACTGCCATCAGAATAATGATCATGAAACTGCTGGATTGTTGTAGAAACCCAACTGGTTCGCCAATGTCCTTCAGAGAAGCTAACATGCAGGTACAGCAAGCAATTAAGAAGGCAAATGGAATGTGAGCCTTTATTGCAAGGGGGTTTGGAGTATAAGAGTAAGGCAGTCTTGCTGCAATTATATCGGGCTTTGGTGAGACCGCACCTGGAGTACTGTGCACAGTTCTGGTCTCCTTATCTGAGGAAGGATATACTTGACTTAGAGGGGGTGCCACGAAGGTTCACTAGATTGATTCCTGGGATGAGAGGGTTGTCCTGTGAGGAGAGATGGAGTAGATTGGGCCGATACTCTCTGGAGTTTAGAAGAATGAGAGGTGATCTCATTGAAACATATAAGATTCTTACAGGGCTTGACAGGGTAGATGCTGAGAGGTTGTTTCCCCCTGGCTGGGGAGTCTAGAACCAGGGGTCACAGTCTCAGGATAAGGGGTCGGCCATTTAGGACTGAGATGAGAAGAAATTTCTTCACTCAGAGGGTGGTGAATCTCTGGAATTCTCTACCCCAGAGGGCTGCGGAGGCTCAGTCGTTGAGTATATTCAAGACAGAGATCGATAGATTTTTGGATATTAAGGGAATCAAGGGATATGGGGATCGGGCAGGAAAGTGGAGGGGAGGTAGAAGATCAGCCATGATCTTATTGAATGGCGGAGCAGGCTCGAAGGGCCAAATGGCCGACTCCTGCTCCTATTTCTAACATTCTTATATTCTCAGAGAAGGGAATCTACCACCCCACCCAGATTACTTCAGTGTCACACTGGTTGACTCAATGCTCCCAGGACCAGTCGGAAATGGGCAGTTAATACTGCATTCCCAGCGTCGCCAACATCGCAACAACATTTCAACCGGTTGATGAAGGTTTATTGTGTTTGTTTGAGCAATAATTGCCCCTGAAGATATTGAAAAGCTTCTTATTTGACAGGGCCCTGGGGGGGAGACTTAAGCCTGGCTGAATTTTATTTTCCCAGTGTCTGCTGATGTTTTCTATTCAGTCTGTATTGAGGCTATGTTATCTGCAACAACAGTTTATGGATTCTTTACCGAGGGCGATTATCATTTGGTTCGGTGAAACAGGAAACTATCAGTCATGAGAGGAATGTTATCTCCAGCTGGGCTGGGAGTCTCAGACAATAACAAGATATAAAGGAGGCAGTTCCACAATCTCCTCAGCAATGACTGTTAGAATAAAACTGGCCGAACAACCTGGAGATAATGACACAGGCGGAGAAATTTGGCCACAAGCCTTTGGGCAGGGGCTGAGATCAGCCGATCCATTAACGTCAAGACAAGGGAAAGCTCGTTCCTCAGCAAATGACCCCCTCTGGGACCTCATCGCCAAAGACTGATTGAGGCTGTTCACTCCGCACAAAGAACATCAGCAAAAAAAAAAAATTGATATCCTCCGTCCCCGCTGTTAAACATTTTGCTATTTTCTTCCTCGCCTATCGGATTTCTGTGGTTCGCGCTCGTGGAGTTATGAGCCGGTTTTTGATCATTGCCGATTAGGAGGTTGTGTTGTGAAGGGAAGTGGTTGATCGATAGGAGACTTGCGATGGCTGCAACAGGGGTCGAAGCAACGCCTGCTGATAACGTGTGTTGCAGTGAAGTGTTGAAACAGTACGCGGGGAACCTCATCGACGGGGATCAATTCACGCACAGTTTTTAGAACTGAAACGGCTGCTTTTAAAAAAAAAAAAATCAATGCACACTGTAAGGAGAACGAGCAAATGCAATTGCGTTTTGGCGTTTGTGCACTTTTTGAAACATTCAATGAACAACATGGCTGGGGAAGTAATACAAGGAATCGCGCAATACTGCTCCAGTCAGTACATGCACCGAATGTCCCACTTCTTCACTGGCTCATTCACTTATTTAAACTCGGGGTACCCGGGCCGCAGGGAGACTGCGAGGGGCTATCGGGATCCCCGCTCCCATCAACATTCTGTCCGCCTGTTTATTCACCGATTTGGATTTTTGGGGTTGGAGATTTTTTCCAGCCAAGCCCAGCTTAAATTGAAATTGCAAACAATTCTGGTTATTTTCACCTCACTCCGAGCGGTGCACAGCTGTATGAATATGTATGCTTCCTCACATTATTCCTGAGCACATAGCTTTAAGTATCTTCCTGATTACAGCAATCAAGCCTGCCGATGTAACAAATAACACAACTGCGCTCAGCAATCATGTTCACTTTTCTTGTTTCAAAAGAATTCCTAATCACTAAAAGCCTCTATTTCCCCCCCCCCCCCCCCCACTTTCCTCTCCCTCCCAAACAGGGTGACACATTGCTCAGGGCACCTATGATATCTGACCCAAGTTGGTCAGTTTTTACGTGTGAGGCACATTAGCGTTTGGGATTCTTGGCTTTATTTACAGCGTTCTCCAAGGCGGCCTTCGAGACACACGACAACGCAAAATCATCGAGCAGAAACTGATAGCCAAGTTCCGCACCCATGAGGACGGCCTCAACCGGGATCTTGGGTTCATGTCACGTTACATGTAACCCCACCTGACGTAGAGTCATCCAGACTCGAGTCGTCATTGGCTTGTTCACAGATGTGATTTCCAGTAAAAAAAAGTAAAAATTTAAAAGTTTATACAGACTGCATTTGACACATTAGACCCCCTGTGACCCCACCTCATTGTCTTAGCTGTATCTTGCTATGTCTTTGATATAATGCCTTCCTGACCTGATTGTTTCTCTGCCGAGGTGTGATAAAAGGCAGTCAGAAAGATTAACTGTGGTCGTCTGACATTGTTCTCTGCACAGGCATTGTTCTCTGTCTATATATGCTTTGCCGATTTGTATTCCTTCACTTCACCTGACGAAGGGGCAGCAGCTCCGAAAGCTTGTGATTTCAGATAAAACTGTTGGACTATAACCTGGTGTTGTGCGACTTCTCACTTTTATTAACAGAGGTGTAGAGTACAAAAGCAAGGAAGTTTGGGTAACACCTTCATAAATCACTGGTTAGGCCTCAGCTGGAATATTGGGGTGAATTTTAACTCCCAAAAACAGATGGGATGTGGCCGGGTCTGATGTTAAAATTTTAAGAATCTCATACCCGCCTCCAACCCGCCCACCTCCGGGTTTAACAGAGGCGGGACAAAGGGCAGGCAGCCAATCCGCTCCCTGGGGGGCGGGTTGGCAATTTCAATATTTTAATGAGGCTGGCGCCACTGATTCAACCTGCTTTGGAGATTTAACTGTGGCCGGCCAGGTTTTCCAGGCCGCGGGAAACCCGGCAGCTGAAGGGAGGCAAGGTCAGCTTCGAGGAGAAAGTAAGTGCTTTTACAGCACTGCTTGTGGGCAAGGAGGAGCAGGAGTGCTGCCACCCCACCTTCCCCCCCCACACCCACCCCCCAGCTCCCTCCCATCAGACCCACCCCCCATACAAAGACCCCCGGGGTCAGGGATCTGGTCTGCCTGCTCCAGAGTCCTCCCTGCCCGACTGGAAGACAAGTCTGTCAATCAGGCTGACTTCTGGGTGGGGCACCTGTCCAGGAGAAAAGATACACGCTGTGGAGTTTCACCCAGACCTCCGGGTTTCCCGTCCGAATCGCCTCCCCCTTGCCTACGCAACTCGTCCCTGTTAATATCCAGACCATTGTGTCCAATTCTGGGCACCACATTCTGGGAAGGGTGTCAAGGGCTTAAAGAGGGTGTGAAGAGATTTACCAGAATGGTACCAGGGATGAGGGACTTCAGTTACGTGGATAGACTGGAGAAGCTGGGATTGTTCTCCGAGCAGAGAAGGTTAAGGGGAGATTCGAGAGAGGTGTTCAAAATCATGAGGGGTTTAGATAAAGTAAATAAGGAGAAACTGTTTCCAGTGGCAGGAGAGTCGGTAACCAGAGGACACAGATTGAAGGTGATTGTCAAATGAGACAGAGGGGAGATGAGGAGAATTGTTTTTACGCAGCGAGTTGTTGTGATCTGGAATGCGCTGCCTGAAAGGGCGGTGGAAGCAGATTCAATAGTAATTTTCTAAAGAGAATTGAATAAATACTTGAAGGGAAAACATTTGCAGGGCTGTGGGGAAAGAGCAGCGCAGTGGGACTAATGGGAGAGCTCTTTCAAAGAGCCGGCACAGGCACGATGGGCCGAATGGCCTCTTTCTGTGCTGTATCAGTCTATGATATTCTATGATTAGCATCGGGAGACGATGTCATTACTGTCAGGAGGAATGGGGAAACATAAAGAAATTCGAACCCAATGGGGGAAAAATTCAGTCGCACCCCGTTTGGGGCGCAAATATCGTCCGGGCGCAAAGATTAGCGCCTGGCGCTAATTATCGCCACTGACTGGAAACTTCACTTTTAACGCCCCGGGAGGTGATTGGAGCGCTAAATCAGGCGTTGCACACCTGTCTTAAGGCGCAAAGGCCGAGGAGCGAGGCGCTACCTCAGAGCGCTGGCGAAGCTCATGTAATGTCAGTCAGCAATGGAACACACACACAATGGCACGGGCCAGTTCTTAAAGGGGATGGTTGATCTTGCTTTCCATCCACATCCTGCTCATTGCAGCCTTGAATCTCGGCCTGGAGAGAACTGCACATCAAATCTGCTGGAAAGAACAATGGAGAGTACCAGGCAAAGAGCTCAGAGCGCAGCCCCCACAGTCTCTTCTAAATCGATACAAAGAATGGCAAATCAAAATGAACCTGCAAAGTGCTGCTCAGTACCCAAAACTCCTTCACACAACGTTGAATCTCTCCAGAAGTCTCTCTCACTCTCTCTCAGAATGCGTAGTTCAAAAATGGCACCAACAATAAAAGGCAGGAAGCGGTCACCTTTAAATAGCGCTCCCCCTTTCCCTTCATGACAGAAGAACGCTCCTATCAACCTGTCGTTGCTAGCGTCAGGCGGTAAGGCAGGGGGCGCCACTCAATATCCGCTCCGGGGCGATACCGGGGCGTTGCACACTCGTCTGACGTCACGATCTGCCGGCGCAGGAGATCGTGGCGGTAGCGTTTAGCGCCGCCGCAAAATGTCTCGTTAATTTCGCGAGCGGTGCAAACTTCGCCGCGCCCGGGCGCCAGCTGCTTTGCGCCCCATTAGCGCCCTCTTAAGGCGCTAACGGGAGGCGCAACCAACTGAATTTTTCCCCCAATGTCTGTACAGCGACATTTCCCAGCAGGAGTCACCTGGCAGCGATTAGAAGTGGTTGACTTTCTCTCCTCCCTCTCCCCAGCTGTGTCCAACTGTAGCAGCACAACCGCTGCCCCACCTCAGATCAACTCAACCAGCACAGATCAGGAAGGGAGCCTTGAACCTTCTGCTTTCTCATTGCTCACTCCCACTTGACGAGGCAAAGCTTCACGCAGTAGACAGCAGACTGTTTACAGTAGTTGAGACGTCAAGAACGAGGGGCCCATGGATACAAGATTAAATGTAAGAGACTGAGAACAGAAGGCTGGAAAAAAAAATGTCACGACCTCAGGACGTCCCAAAGCGCTTTACAGCCAATGAAGTACTTTTTGAAGTGTGGTCACTGTTGTAATGTGGGAAACGCGGCAACCAAATTACGCACAGCAAGATCCCACAAACAGCAATGTGATCAATGACCAGATAATCTGTTTTAGCTGGTTGAGAGATAAATATTGGCCCCAGGACACCGGGGAGAATTCCCCCCCCCCCCTGCTCTTCTTCACCTCTGCAACAAGCCAGGAATGGGGCAGATTTTGTGAGATTCAGGATATTTTTCGAAGTTCCTGAGAGCAGCCCAAATCAAGTATTCATTCTGCCGCAACATAAGATGATGGACAATGACATTTACGCTTCGACGCAGATTAAGGGATGTAAATTAGCCCTTGGCGTATGTTTGCATTATACATCACCGCAGCTGGTGACTGGCGGCCCATCTCCAGGATTAATGTCCACAGTTCACCGATGCCTGGGTTGAAATTGCCCCGTGCAATGTCAGCAAAGAATGTCAATGCGTTTCTATCCATTCTCGGGGTGTGGGCATCGCTGGCAAAGCTGGTATATATTGCCCATCCCTGCACAACTGAGATGCTTATTAGGTCACTTCAGACGGAAGTTAAGAGTCAACCATGTTGGTGTGGGACTGGAGAGATGCAGAGAGGATGTTTCCCCTGGTGGGGGAATCTAGAACTAGGGGGCATCATTTCAGAATAAGGGGGCACCCTTTTAAATCGGAAATGAGGAGGAATTTCTTCTCTCAGAGGGTGATGAATCTTTGGAATTCTCTTCCCCAGAGAGCTGTGGAGACTGGGTCATTGAATATATTCAAGGTGGAGATAGACAGATTTTTGAACGATAAGGGAGTCAAGGGTTATGGGGAGCGGGCAGGGAAATGGAGTTGAGGCCAAGATCAGATCAGCCATGATCTTATTGAATGGCGGAGCAGGCTCGAGGGGCCGAATGACCGACTCCTGCTCCTACCTCTGAAGTTCTTATGGAGTCACATATAGGCCAGATATGAAAGTGAGGGCGTTCGTTAACCAGTTGGGTTTGTGCAGCAATCCAATTTTCCAGGATTTAAAAAAAACACGAAATTCAAATTCTCAAACTGCCATGGCAGGATTTGAACATTCATTCTCTGTGATTATTAGTCCAGGTGTTTGGATTGCTAGTCCACCGACACAACCGCTGACACAACCGCTGACACAACCACTGACACAACCACCGACACAACCACTGCATTGCCATACAACAACAACAACAACCTGCATTTATATAGCACCTTTAACGTAGTAAAACATCCCAATGTGTTTCACAGGAGTGATTATCCAACAAAATTTGACACCGAGCCACATAAGAGAGATATTCGGACAGGTGACCAAAAGCTTGGTCAAAGGGGGAGGTTTTAAGGAGCATCTTAAAGGAGGAGAGAGAGGCGGAGAGGTTTAGGGAGGGAATTCCAGAGTTTAGGGCCCCGGCAGCTGAAGGCACGGCCACCAATGGTGGAGCGATGGAAATCAGGGATGCGCAAGAGGCCAGAATTGGAGGAGGGCAGAGATTTCGGAGGGTTGTAGGGCTGGAGGAGGTTACAGAGATAGGGAGGGGCGAGGCCATGGAGGGATTTGAAATTGAGGATGAGAATTTTAAAATCGAGGTGTGGACCGGGAGCCAGTGTAGGTCAGCGAGCACAGGGGGTGATGGGTGAATGAGACTTGGTGCGAGTTAGGACACGGGGGCAGAGCTTTGAATGAGCTGAAGTTTACCCACAAAAAGTCATGTGTTGCTTGACTTTGCACCCAACTCAGTGTTAAACGGCAGGTAAACTGGTGGGCTTACAATAGCAGTTGTTCTGAATTGGTATGGCAATCTTCGAAGGTCCATTGATAGACAAGTTGCTTTACACATCGGTTGCTTTGAACAGTCGGCCAAAGGAGTTCAATAAAGGAATTCAGATCTAGGGGGTGACATCAACTCTATACATTTCAGTCCTTGCACACTTGAGCTGCAGTTGATTGTGCAAAGGGCAGAATGCACGAGGATATTAAAAGCCACTCAATGCCATTCATAAATAGACGCCCTGGTATTGTGACACTGGGGATCATTACCAACACTGCAGCAACAGGAGAGATTGTTGGGGTAAGGAAAACAAGCTGGAAAGGGTGAAATTTGGGAATGCGGAGCAGGGGCTGTGTATAACAATCCTGCATAAATAACCCCCCCCACCCAACACATGATTGTACTGTGACAGGTCAACCTTCCTTGGGCATTCGGTATTGCCTGCCCATCCTCCATCCAATCCCGAGGGCAGGAACAAGATAAGGACTCATGTATCATCCTGCTGCGAGCGCCCCGGAAGAAAGTCTGCCGATTGTGAACTCGAAGCCCATATTTTATCCAGCTCCAAATGTTTATTTAATTGGGTTTTGGAACTCGGAAGGGTGCAATCATTCCAGCTCTGCATCCCCCCTGTGGAAGAGAGCAGGAGGAATTGGCGGTTCTACAAAGGATTTGTGCCATTTTCCCTGTCACCAGCCTTCAGGAAGACTGATGAGGGGCAGGAAGGATTATCAGCTCACAGTCTCTGGTGGCCTTACCAATAAAATTCTCTAAATTGGCTTGAATACTTCGATAGAATTCGGCTGCTTTTAGCAGATAACACATATTAAGAAAGAAAAAAAGCGACAGAGAGACACACACGTGCAATGTAGTTTATCCCCGTTAAGTAAAAAGAAAACTATTAGGATGATAACATCTTTTTGAAATCAACCCTACATTTCTCTATCTCTCTACAGACAACGTGTGTTTGTGAGAATTCAGCAGGACAAGTCGAACAGCTTGTGATGTAAAGGCTGCAAATCCATCAGCATGAGAGGAGACAAAAGGCTTCCATTCACGTCGCACTTTTCACCTCCTCCCAAAGCACACAGCAAGATCCCACAAATGAGACAGCCGGCCAGCGAATCAGCCGAGGATTTTCTCCAGACCAGCTGCTGTCATTTTGGCCGAAGGTGAGGGGAACCCCGTGGAGATCTCTGGGGGCGGTGGGGGGGGGGGGGGGGTTTATTTTTGTTTGTTGGTGTTGGTTGAGGGAGGAACGTTGGTCCCAGGACTGCCTGCTCTTCTGAGAATTCCCTGGGATCTGACGGCCGCTGGTCTCCCAGAATCTGAATGCAAGCAGCGCCCAGCGTAAAAGCAGCGCGTGAAGTACCGAGCCGAGAATTTAGACATTGGGTTCAGCTCTGGTGTACCAACCTGCCGGATCCAGTGCAGCCGAAACTCAGCCTTGAATCTTATGGTAGAAGGTTACAGGAGAAGGATAAAATTGTCGATTGGTAATTCCCCCAAAGAAATGTACGCGTGCCGGTCCAATTTAGTTTAAGATTAAGGGGGGTGATTTTCTGACTTTAGCGCTTGATAGGCAGGAGACCCGATAGAGGACTTTGAAATTAGAAAAGGGTTCGATAGGGTAGAGGTGGAGAAGATGTTTCCACTTGCCGGTGAAGACCAAAGCTAGGGGCCGTAAATATAAGACAGTCACCAATAAATCCAATCGGGAATTCAGGAGAAACTTCTTTACCCAGAGAGTGGTGAGAATGTGGAACTCGCTACCACAGGGAGTGGTTGAGGCGAATAGCGTAGATGCATTGAAGGGAAAGCTAGATAAGCATATGAGGGAGAAAGGAATAGAAGGATATGGTGATGGGGGTGAGATGAAGAGGGGTGGGAGGAGGCTCGTGTGGAGCAGAAACACCGGCACGGAGCAGTGGGGCCGAATGGCCTGTTTCTATGCCGTACATTCTATGTAATTCTCTGTAATATTCTGGCTGTTTAAATGAACGTTTGAGAAATCATGCATCTCCGAATATCCGATACGCTCTACTGCCAGGCCAGGCTCCCCACTGGGAGCGCGAACACACACAGACACCATTCAGATGGGTGAGTGTACAGAGTAATTCACGTTAAACCCCGACAGATTACGACAGACAGCTTTACCAGTAATGAAAGCTTTATTGCTGGAGGCAATTGAAACGTGCCCCCCTCTGCATGATCCGCATTACACACTGACACACGGTTTCAAGTGTCCAGTGATTAAGGCAATGCACACATTCCCTTGTAGGGATGTACAAAAGCCAAATCACTCTCGTGACCCACAGCCACCTTGATACAGTTGAGTCTGTTCTTTGTGCGTACTGTGATCCTGCTCCCTTCCCCTGAACCTGAAAATCTACCTTCGCACTTTGACATTTGCCCGAGTAACAGCAGTTAATCATTCCTCCACACTCTGCGTCTATCCCTTCGTTGTTCAACCGTTCAGTACCTTGTTAGAGCTCCCTGCTGGGGAAGAGCACACACAGGCAACAGGGGGTAGCAGTCAGTTTGATTTCGACAAATATCTTTTAAATGGAGTCGACTTAGAAGGGGCAGTGGGAGGCAGAATATCATTCTTTTCGTGTCGTTAGTGGATGTTGGCCAGCCAGACTGGCATCTACTTGACCATTATTGAATTTCTTCTTCAGCTTATAATAAGCTGAGTAAATTAAGACCGTGCACCGAGATTAGGCCGCAGTCATAGAGTCATAGAGTTATACAGCACAGAAAGAGGCCCTTCGGCCCATCATGTCCGCGCCGGCCATCAAGCCCTGTCTATTCTAATCCTATTTTCCAGCACTTGGTCCGTAGCCTTGTATGCTATGGTGTTTCAAGTGCTCATCTAAATGCTTCTTGAATGTTGTGAGGGTTCCTGCCTCTACCACCCTTTCAGGCAGTGAGTTCCAGATTCCAACCACCCTCTGGGTGAAAAAGTTTTTCCTCAAATCCCCTCTAAACCTCCTGCCCCTTACCTTGAAACTATGTCCCCTGGTTATTGACCCCTCTACTAAGGGGAAAAGTTTCTTTCTATCTACCCTATCTATGCCCCTCATAATTTTGTACACCTCAATCAGGTCCCCCCTCAGCCTTCTCTGCTCTAAGGAAAACAACCCCAGCCTGTCCAGTCTCTCTTCATAGCTGAAGCGCTCCAGCCCAGGTAACATCCTGGTGAATCTCCTCTGCACCCTCTCCAATGCAATCACATCCTTCCTATAGTGTGGCGACCAGAAGTGCACACAGTATTCCAGCTGTGGCCTAACTAGCGTTTTGTACAGCTCCATCATAACCTCCCTGCTCTTATATTCTATGCCTCGGCTAATGAAGGCAAGTATCCCATATGCCTGTTTAACCACCTTATCTACCTGTCCTGCTGCCTTCAGGGATCTATGTACATGCACACCAAGGTCCCTCTGATCCTCTGTCCTTCCTAGGGTCCTACCAGTCATTGTGTATTCCCTTGCCTTGTTAGTCCTCCCATGTAGTCCTCAGTGTTGTGTGCAGCTCTTGGCAACAATGTGCCTTGTCATTTTTTTTGGGTGCGTGGCCCCTTTAACTGGCTGCGCGGCTCATTCAAATGTTCCCGCGTGCGCGGTTTCTCCCGTGTACAAACTGGTGGGCGGCCTGCGTGGGACCTCCAGACCATGCTGCTTAACGGGACCGATGCTTGGCACCCTGTTATTGAAGATAGAAAGAAAGACTTACATTTCTATAGCACCGGTCACAGACTCCGGACACCCCAAAGAGCTTTACAGCCAATGAAGTACTTTTTGAAGTGTAGTCCCTGTTGTAATGGAGGAAACGCGGCAGGCAATTTGCGCACAGCAAGCTCCCACAAACAGCAATGTGACAAATGATAGTGATCATCTGTTGGTTGAGGGATAAATATTGGACCCAGGATACCGGGGAGAACTCCTCTGCTCTTCTTCTCATCATGACAGGGAATCTTTTACATCCACCTGAGAGGGCAGACGGGGCCTCGGTTTACCATCTCATCTGAAAGACGGCACCTCCGACAGTGCAGCACTCCCTCAGCACTGCCCCTCCGACAGTGTGATGCTCCCTCAGTACTGCCCCTCCAACAGTGCAGCACTCCCTCAGCACTGCTCCTCCGACAGTGCAGCGCTCCCTCAGTACTGACCCTCCAACAGTGCAGCACTCCCTCAGCACTGCCCCTCCAACAGTGCAGCGCTCCCTCAGTACTGACCCTCCAACAGTGCAGCACTCCCTCAGCACTGCCCCTCCGACAATGCAGCGCTCCCTCAGTACTGCCCCTCCGACAGTGCAGCGTTCCCTCAGTACTGCCCCCCGACAGTGCAGCGTTCCCTCAGTACTGCCCCTCCGACAGTGCAGCGCTCCCTCAGTACTGTCCCTCCGACAGTGCAGCGATCCCTCAGTACTGCCCCTCCGACAGTGCAGCGCTCCCTCAGTACTGCCCCGCCGACAGTGCAGCACTCCCTCAGTACTGTCCCTCCGACAGTGCAGCGATCCCTCAGTACTGCCCCTCCGACAGTGCAGCGATCCCTCAGTACTGCCCCTCCGACAGTGCAGCACTCCCTCAGTACTGACCCTCCGACAGTGCAGCGATCCCTCAGTACTGCCCCTCCGACAGTGCGGCGCTCCCTCAGTACTGCCCCTCCGACAGTGCAGCACTCCCTCAGTACTGTCCCTCCGACAGTGCAGCACTCCCTCAGTACTGTCCCTCCGACAGTGCAGCGCTCCCTCAGTACTGTCCCTCCGACAGTGCAGTGCTCCCTCAGTACTGTCCCTCCGACAGTGCAGCGCTCCCTCAGTACTGCCCCTCCGACAGTGCAGCGCTCCCTCAGTACTGCCCCTCCGACAGTGCAGCACTCCCTCAGTACTGTCCCTCCGACAGTGCAGCACTCCCTCAGTACTGTCCCTCCGACAGTGCAGCACTCCCTCAGTACTGTCCCTCCGACAGTGCAGCGCTCCCTCAGTACTGTCCCTCCGACAGTGCAGCGTTCCCTCAGTACTGCCCCTCCGACCGTGCGGCGCTCCCTCAGTACTGCCCCTCCGACAATGCAGCGCTCCCTCAGTACTGATTCTCCGACAGTGCAGCGCTCCCTCAGTACTGCCCCTCCGACAATGCAGCGCTCCCTCAGTACTGCCCCTCCGACAGTGCGGCGCTCCCTCAGTACTGCCCGTCCGACAGTTCGGCGCTCCCTCAGTACTGCCCCTCCGACAGTGCGGCGCTCCCTCAGTACTGCCCGTCCGACAGTTCGGCGCTCCCTCAGTACTGCCCCTCCGACAGTTCGGCACTCCATCAGTTCTGCTCTGGGAGCGTCAGTCTGGATTTTTTTTGTGCTCACGGCAATAAAGTCTTCAAACACGCAGAGTATAGGTTCCCCAGAGATGGGGAAGTTGTAGCTACGACGAGAGACTTTGAGATTTTTGAAATTATTTCCACTGAAGCAGGGAAGGACCGGAGGAAATTCAGTGAATGTTTTTGAAATTATCATTGAGTGAATCAGGAAAGACCATTTCCTCCTGTATTGGAGCCAGTGGTGAGGGGTCATCAATTTAAAATTATACTAGCAGGAGGAGAATAATTTAAAGAAATGTCTTTGTGCACAACTGTTGGAGCGTGGAGTGCTTTGCCACAGGGCGTGGTTGATGCAGAGACCTTAGATATTTGAAACAGAGGAGGATACAGGGAAGGAGTTGGATTAGTTCCCCTGCTGTTTCCCCATAGCCCTGCAAATTTTATCCTTTTCAATATTTATCCGATTCCCTTTTGAAAGTTACTGTTGAATCTGCCCTTTCAGGCAGCGCATTCCAGATCACAACAACTCGCTGCGTGAAAAACATTTCTCCTAATCTCCCCTCTGGTTCTTTTGCCGATTATCTTCAATCCGTGTCCTTTGGTTACCGACCCTCCTGCCACTGGAAACAGTTTCTCCTGATTTACTCTATCCTTCATCATGTTGAGCACCTGCATTAAATCACCCCAGAACCTTCTCTGCTCTGAAGAGAACAACATTAGCTTCTCTGGTCTCTCCACGGAACTGAAGATTGGCTCAACTTGACCAACCTAACCCATCTGAAAAGCAGAGAAGTTATGTCAGGCTTGTATTGAACCTTGGTTAGACCACACTTTATTCAAGTGTTTATCCACTATGAACAGTTCTGGTCTTCATATTATAAATAGGATGTTGAGGCATGGAGAAGGTGCAAAAAGACTTACTAGAATGATACCAGAACTGCGAGGTTACAACTTTCAGGAAAGATTTAACAGGCTGGGGCTCTGTTCTCTAGTAAAGGGAAGCCTGAGGGGTGACCTGATAGAGGTCTTTAAGATTAGGAAAGAGTTTGATAGGGTAGACGCAGAGAGGATGGACTGGATTTTGTCAATGGGGACGTGATGGAGGCGGGACTCCCACTTTTTGGGTTGTAGTCCCGCCTCCATCGACTTGTGGCCAACCCACTGTATTTTCCCTTGATTGACCTTGTTAAGCCTGCCCAGCGGGCTTAGCAGGCCAATCAAGGGTCCCTTGGATACAGGTGACGTCAGCCATTGAAATTTCATCTGTCAAGAGCTTTTGACAGATGAAATTTCAGCATTTGACAGCTCTCTGAAGCTGTCAAACACTGACAATATGATTTCTAACATGAGTCCCTGTACTTAGACTCAGTTAGAAATCAATCCAGCACAGAAAGCAGAGACTGCAGCTTTTGACAGCTCCGCGGCCATTCTGCTTTCTGTGCCGTGAATGTGAGGGACTCCCGACACCTTAGCCTGCAGGACAAAGTTAAGGTAAGTAAAAGTTCTTAAAACACTTTACACACACCAAACACACTTACCTCTGCACTCATGCACCCATCACTCACCTGCACACCGGACATCTCGACCCCTCCAAGCCCTCCAGACCGACGGTCCGCCTCGCTAAATCGGCGTGGTTCGGACCTGTCAGGAAGCCCACACTTCAGGGCTAAAAATAGGGATTAGGCAAAAAACTGCCTGTTAACTACCTGTTAACAGGCAGTTTATCAGCACTAATCCCCTTCCCGCCTCGGGGAGGCGGGTCCCAGCACAGGTCGGGTACCCACCTCCTAGGAAACTGGCATGGAGGCGGGTTGGGGGCGGGATGGGCTCGGGACCCCCGAATCTGCTATTTTCACACCACTACCGCCTCCAAACCCGCCTCCACGGGCCGATGAAAATTGAGCCCAATGTTTCCACTTGCGGCGGAGACCGGAACTAGGGGAAGCTGGATAAACACATGAGGGAGAAAGGAATGGAAGGATATGTTGATGGGATGAGATGAAGAGGGGTGGGAGGAGGCTGGTGTGGAGCAGAAACACCAGCACGGACCAGTTGGGGCCGAATGGCCTGTTTCTGGGCTGGAAATACTGTGTAAGACTATGGAACTGTGTTTTGTTGATGTAATTACTGTGCTGGAAGCCATGTTGTGTGCAGATTGTCCATCTAGACTGTCAGTGGGGCAATGGGTATGGGCAGGAAAATGTACTGGCTCTGTTGGGAGTTTTGCCCCGATGTTAATGATTAACTATTGATATTCCAGAGTAGAACTGAGAACACGAGCAGGGTTACTGAGTGAGGATGGTTGTTATGTTATTTCCCAGTCTGGCATCCGAAATCTGAAAGCTGGTTTCAAAGAGATCGTCAAGGGAAACCGTATCACTTGCAGGATGCAGCTTAAATGGGGCATTAGGGACCGAAAGACTCTTTGAATTACTATTTAATTGTGGTGGAAAAGAACACAGACAACTCAACAGATGTGCATTGAAATATTGCACGGATCCTCATTATCCCAGTAAATTCAAACACTCTCTTACTCTCCATTCTCTGTAGCTTGTAAAGCAGAATATTTTTTTCCTTGTGTGTTTTTTTGGGTGGATTCTCTGCTCGGTGAAATGTGCCACCGATTGTGCCACCGGATTTGAATGCAGCGACCTTTAAAGATTAAATCAGCCGTGGCTCAGCGGGCATCGCTCTGACCTCTGCGTGAGAAGGTCACGGGTTCAAGAGCCTCCGACCGGTAAAAAAATCGACGCATTTACCTGGTGGCCCAGGAGGTACGGAGACTCGCGGTCGGAGGCCTCTCCGGGAACGTGTTGGCAGAGGCCCAGGTTCACAAGCGCCCCCGGGATCACGTGGGCCGGCCCAACCAATAAAAGACGGGAATCCCCATTCATAATTATGGGAGTTCCGTACGTATGGAACGCCCATAAGTATGAATGGGGATCACTTAGAAAATACACAAACACACTTAAAATGCCAATTAATTAAATATTTTAAACAAAAATTTAATTATTTTTATTTGTTTTAACGGGGCTAAAAATAAACTTACCTTATTGGGCAGGGTTTTTAACGTATCAATGAGTGATAACATTTTATTTTTCTATTTTTTTAAAACTCTTATGCTGGCGGAAGTTGGGCAAACGTCGCAGCTCTCCGCCCGCGGAGGCCCATCTCCCGGGGAGGCAGAGGATTTGTCGAGAGGATTCTTGACAGATCGCAAGTGCCGTGTGTTTGCGCACGCGCTTCGCACGCCTGAACCCGGCACTTGCGCGGCCCCTACGGGCGCGTGCACACCTCGTACGTACCCGTGGGGGTCGGAAAATACAGCCCATAATCTAGGCTGACACTCCTGGTGCAGTACTGAGGGAGTGCTGTGCTGTCTTTTTCAGATGAGACATTAAACCCAGGTCCCGTCTGCCCTCTCAGGTGGACGGAAACGATCCCATGGTGTTATTTCAAAGAAGAGCAGGGGGAGTTCTCCCCGGTGTCCTGGGGCCCAATATTTATTCCTCAACCAACACGTAAAACAGATGATCTGGTCATTATCACATTGCAGTTTGTGGGAGCTTGCTGTGCGCATATTGGCTGCCGCTTTTCCTACATTACAACAGTGACTACACTTCAGAAAAGTACTTCATTGGCTGTGAAGCACTTTTGGGACGTCCTGAGGTGGTGAAAGGCGCTATAGAAATGCAAATCTTTCTTTTCTTCTTTCTATAAATAATTTCAGTAATGCAAAGAGCAATTCTTCATTCTTTAATTCTTCACAAAGTTTGAGCTAATGTGGAATTGTCAGCCTGACCACTATGTAGCTTGTAAATGACTCTTGCTGATGTTAGAAACTAATGCTTAGCGTGTTCTAACAACATTGCTTGGAACATTCTTTCATCTGTTTATTCAAAATGGATTGGCAATATTTGGCAAAGGTCCACCAGAACTTTCACTGAATTTTTTTTTATTAGTTCCTGGGATCTGGGCGTCGCTGGCAAGGTCAGCATTTATTGCCCATCCCTAGTTGCCCTTGAGAAGGTGGTGATGAGCCGCCTTCTTGAACCGCTGCAGTCCGTGTGGTGAAGGTGCTCCCACAGTGCTGTTAGGGAGGGAGTTCCAGGATTCTGACCCAGCGACGATGAAGGAACGGCTAATATATTTCCAAGTCAGGATGGTGTGTGTGACTTGGAGGGGAACTTGGAGGTGGTGATGTTCCCATGCGCCTGCTGCCCTTGTCCTTCTAGGTGGAAGAAGTCGCGGGTTTGGGAGGTGCTGCCGAAGAAGCCTTGGCGAGTTGCTGCAGTGGATCTTGTAGATGGTACACACTGCAGCCACGGTGCGCCGGTGGTGGAGGGAGTGAATGTTTAAGGTGGTGGATGGGCTGCCAGCAATAATTTCTAGGCTTGTTATTTCTCTCATGTACTTGAGAATCTTTTAGACAGTCCAGCAACAGATTGTGCTGGAAACACAGAAAATTCCAAAAAAGGTTGCACTAACATGTAGCACATGCAATATCACAACTGCAGCACATAAGAACATATGAACATAAGAATTAGGAGCAGGAGTCGGCCATACGGCCCCTCGAGCCTGCTCCGCCATTCAATAAGATCATGGTTGATCTTCAACCTCAACTCCACTTTCCCGCCCGATCTCCATATCCCTTGATTCCCCTAGAGTCCAAAAATCTATTGATCTCAGTCTTGAATATACTCAACGACTGAGCATCCACAGCCCTCTGGGGCAGAGAATTCCAAAGATTCACAACCTCCTCATCTCCTGATCTCAGTCCTAAATGGCCGACCCCTTATCCTGAGACTATGCCCCCTCGTTCTAGACTCTCCAGCCAGGGGGAAACAACCTCTCAGTATCTACCCAGTAAATCCCCTTCAGAACCTTGTATGTTTCAATGAGATCACCTCTCGTTCTTCTAAACTCCAGAGAGTGTAGGCCCAATTTACTCAAGCCCTCCCGTATGCAGAACACTATATCAAGCAACACACACAATATACAAAACCGTAGCAGGCTCTTTATACCACACAGAGGGAGGAATTCCAGACACTGAGCTGGGTGTTCCGACGTGGAGTAATTTCAGAACTACAGTTCCTCACCAGCAGTCACGCAGGACCTGGTGTCAAAAAAAATCTATCGTATAAAATTTCTTTAAAGGTGTTTCGGTACGTTGAAGCTGACAAGAATGTCTGTCTGATTGTTATCGGGGGACTTGTCTTGTTAAGTCGACATTTATCTAAGTCTTAATTAAATGCTTAACATACCTATGCAACCTTTTTAAGCGCTCACTAGTTTAATTACCATGCTGTCTGCCTCTCTCTCCAGACACTGTGGAGCTCTCCTGCGTTTGATAATTGATAATAAATTGGCACCACATTCAGGACAACTGAACTGATAACGGTAATAAGTAATAAGAACCTCAATTAGCATGTTAAGAAGGCCTGTCACAATTCATCTGCGGAGATAGTCGCCCTGTTCAACAGACCTCTGAGAGAATATGATAATAACAGATAAAAATTAATGCAACGAGGAAATGGGAAGGAGGGATTTTATTCGGAAAAGCAGTTAGGGCAAGAACAGTAGAGGATGAGACTGACTAGATACAGCTTGAATTTATATAGATCCTTCAATATAAAGAATGTTTCACAGATAGGCATAAGGAATACAGACATCAGGCCAAAGAAGGAGAGGTTAGGAGGGGTGATTGATGGCTTTTATCAAGGGGTGGGTCTTGAGAAGCTTTATAAAGGAGGAGAGGGATGTTGAGAGGTTTAGGAAGGGAATTGCGTAGAGTAGGATCGAGGTGGCTGAAGGCGGGGGAGAGGGGAGGGGGGATTGTACACATGGCCAGGGTTAGAGGAACAGAGTGTTCAGGGGCTGAGATACAGAGCTGGAGGAGATTGCAGAACAGAGTATTCAGGGGATGAGATACAGAGCTGGAGGAGATTGCAGAACAGTGTGTTCAGGGGCTGAGATACAGAGCTGGAGAAGATTGCAGAACAGTGTGTTCAGGGGCTGAGATACAGAGCTGGAGGAGATTGCAGAACAGAGTGGGGAGAGGCCATGGTTTAAAGGTGAGGAAAATGATTTTTAAGTTGAGTGCATTGTGGGATGGAGAGCTAGTGTTGGCGAAGAGGACAGGGGCAAGCGGGGGTTAGTGAGGTGCAGGAGGTTTGCACAAGTTGGAGTTTAGGGAGGGTAAAAGGAGGCGGGTAGATCACAGAGAGAGTTGGAGTAGCCAAATCTGGAAGTGATGAAGAATGTTTAAGATCAGCAACCGGACAGCCCTGAGTGCATCAAATCACCCTGAGCGGGGCCTTGCTGGTGTTGTCTTTGCTCTGTCCCCGGGATCTGATGGTCCTGCAGTCGGCAGGGATCCGGGGCAGGTCCTTTCACCAGGTACCTTCAGGCCCCTCCACGTTGGGCAGCCCAACCAACAGAACAAGGGCAAACTGAAGCAGGAGGCCGCAGTGCTCCCCTCACGCTTCATTATCGTACCAACGCTGGCTCTGCACCTACTACAGGCCCCGGCCCCGGCCCATACACCTACTGGGAGAAGCCCCAGGAAATCCCAGGGGCAGTGTACCGAGGGTACAGACCAGACGTCCCCTTTTCTCCTCTTCTATTGCGCCCGGGAAACGCTGACTCCCCTAGTCTCCCAATCGCTACTCTGCTGGACTGTCAGGAGTTAGAATCATTATTTCTGGCAGCTGGAGTGAGCTGAGCTGCAGTAAAAAGTGGAGCCATTAGCCTGAACTCTGCAGGTGCGCCGTTAGGAAAATATTCTAGTTGCAAACTCCAATAAACACTTCCGGATTTTACTCCAGTTCAGCATGTCTAATAAAAGGTTGAGAGGTTCATGCTGATGTATGGGTTCCTGACTAATTATAACACCAGGCAAATGCTTCGATCACCTTGAGGCTCCTTGTTCCTCCGTAAAACACTCTCGAACCATTGGTTCAGGAATCCAGGCTTTTAGCGTACATTCATACCTGCTCTGTGATCCAGCCAGATTGTTCACTTTCTTTAATCTGACCACTAATGTGCAATGTCTGCTATTCAAGACCTTTGGAGCCCATTAGATTCTCAGCACAGTTTGTGTAGTTGGTCCTGACTGATGTTTAACTGACTCTGAAAAGAGACTTTTAGACTCGGACAATGTTTTATTAAAACTCGGGGGGGCGGGGGGGGGGGGGGAAACGATTGACTGCATTGTCGAGGCATGTCTTTTGAGAACAAAGGAATCATCTTTTGAAGGGTATGCAAGCTGGGTTATGAAAAGATGTTTTAGATTACAGCCAGAGTGCAGCCATTAATCGAGCATTGACTGCGCTTGGAGTTTCTCTGCCAGAGTTGTTGGCTCCGGTTCCCTCCTGCAGTAGTTGATGCTTGATAAAGAAAGCGCTCGCACATATCTCATAAGAGCATAAGAAATAGGAACAGGAGTAGGCCATTCGGCCCTTCGAGCCTGCTCCGCCATTCAATGAGATCATGGCTGATCTTCTGCCTCAAATCCATTCACCGGCCCTATCGCCATATCCCTTGATGCCCTTACTAGTCAGAAATCTATCGACTTCGGTTTTGAATATACCCAATGACTGAGCCTCCACAGCCCTCTGGGGTAGAGAATTCCAAAGATTCACCACCCTCTGTGTGAAGAAATTTTTTCTCATCTCAATCCTGAGGCTGTGGCCCCTGGTTCTAGACTCCCCAGCCAAAGGAAACATTCTCCCAGCATCCATCCTATCAAGCCCTGTAATAATTTTGTATGCTTCAATGAGATCCCCTCTCATTCTTCTGAATTCAAGAGAATACAGGCCTAGTTTACTCAATCTCTTCTCATACGACAATCCCGCCATCCCAGGAATCAATCTCGTGAACCTTCGTTGCACTCCCTCTATGGCAAGAATATCCTTCCTAAGGTAAGGATATACTCGCACCTTGTCATGTCCTCTGAATGTCTCAAAAGTGCTTCCTAACCAATGCATGAGTTGCATTGCAGGCTAGCATAGCAGCCAATGTGCACACAATAAGGTGTCGCTAACAGCGTTGAGAGAAACGAGCAGTTAATCTGCTTTTGATGGTGTTTGGTTGAGAGAGAAATGTTGGCCAGGACACCTGGGTGAACTCTCTGGTTTTCTGTTTTGAAAATGTCCCTTCAGATCTTTACGTCCACCTGAGCAAGTAGGCGGGGCCTCAGTTTAACGTCTTATCCGAAAAACAATCAATCCAAAATAGTCGGTTTACACGCCTCAGCTGTATTTGTCCTAACTCGCACCAAGTCTCGTTCGCCCATCTCCCCCTATGCTCGCTGACCTACATTGGCACCCGGTCCGACAACGCCTCGACTTCAAAATTCTCATCCTTGTTTTCAAATCCCTCCATGGCCTCGCCCCTCCCTATCTCTCTAATCTCCTCCAGTCCCACAACCCTCCCAGACCTCTGCGCTCCTCCAACTTTGGCCACTTGAGCATCCCCGATTTCCTTCGTCCCAACATTGGCGGCCGTGCCTTCAGCTGCCTGGGCCCTAAGCTCTGGAATTCCCTCCCTAAACCTCTCCGCCCTCTCTCCTCCTTTAAGATGCTCCTTAAAACCGACCTCTTTGACCAAGCTTTTGGTCACCTGTCCTAATACATTTTGTTTGATTTATGCTCCTGTGCAGCGTCTTGGGATGTTTTACTATGTTAAAGACGCTATATAAATACAAGCTGTTGTTGTTGTTCACAGAGCTGTCAAACGATGACATTTCTTCTTTCAAAAATTCTTGACAGATGACACGTCATACGTTGACATGCTCTGTCACTGACTTCCCCCAATTGGCCTGCTGAGCCCGCCAGGCGGGCTTAACAAGGTCAATCAGGGGAAAATCCCGCTGGTTGGCCAGAAGCTGATGGAGGCGGGACTGAAACCCGACAAGTGGGAGTCCCGCCTCCAAAAGCTTCCCATTGAGAAAATCACCCCCTACGGATGGGGGGGTGAGGCTTCCTGCTGGGCTCTTGAGGTCGCCCAGATCTACTCCAGAATCACACTGCGACTTCAACCTTGCTGTGAATTGGAAACCATTTTTGCAGCGAAGGAAAAGTACGAAAGCGCCCCCAAGACGCCTTTTGCTTTGTAACTTGGTTGGGCTGCAGGCTGGAGACCTTCTCCCTGGCCTCCCCGTCACTGCACTTGCCCGAGTTCTGGGTTTTAGCGCCTGTTAATTCATCAGTAAGATGGGCCAGAGGACACCACAAATGGCAAGCCTCAGCGAAAGAGGCCTCAAGGTTCGATAAAGTCCTGCAGCAATGAGTCTCGGATTTTATAAATAGTTCTTGTAGGATGGGTGTGTTTTGCAGATTAATGACTTGGAAGGGATAAATCATGAACCTTGCTATAATTGAGTCATGTGGGTGCTTCTTTTCTACTGCTCCACATCTGTTGACCTAAATATTATGAACCATGCTGCATATTTTTGTCAATTTATCAAACACTGGCATTTTATCCACGCTCGTCCACCCTTACATTTATTCTCGTAACAAGGCACTTCATTCATCTCGGCTGTCACTACACCAAGCTGCTGTGAACTGTCGGGGGCTGTACGGATCCAAGCCTGACTCTTGAATTGCACAATTCATTTTGAAGGCTTGAGCATTAAAACGGGGAAAGAAAAAAACGTCAGCGAAGAACGTGTTGGCTCGTCGGCCTTTCACCTCAAAGAGCCACACTGCAGTCCAGCCCTGACTGGTCGGACAGAGACTGCCTTCCTCTGCAGGTGGAGTGAGCTCCAGCAACAGTCCAGGTCCTGACTGGAGACAGGTTGAAAGACTTTAATAAGAATTTAGCACAAAGCCCCAGGTCCTCAGGAAATTTGGGGGCCTTTACTTTCACTGGGTTAGCGCCCTGATATAATCACAGAGATAGGAGTAAGGGACAAGTCTGCTGAGTATTCACGCCTGTGTAGTGTAATTCCAGGGACTTTACTCTCTCCCGGGCTTTACTCTCTCTTGCATACACTCAAAATATAAGATAGTCACCAAGAAATCCAGTCAGGAATTCAGGAGAAACTTCTTTACCCAGAGAGTGGGGAGAATGTGGAACTCGCTAACACAGGGAGTGGTGGAGGCGAATAGTAAAGATGCATTTAAGGGGAAGCTAGATAAGCAAATGAGGGAGAAGGGAATAGAGGGTTATGCTGATAGAGTTAGATGAGGAAAGACGGGAGGAGGCTCGAGTGGAGCATAAACGCCGGCATGGACTGGTTAGGCCGAATGGCCTGTTTCTGTGCCGTATATCCTCTGTAATCCTGTGTAAGTTGCCCATCACTGAGGAGAGATAGCTGTTCTGACAAAAGGTAATAATTTTTAAAAATGCAGCATTTATCACAATCCTCTCCATCACAAAGACCGCCTACTTCCATCTCCATAACCTCGCCCGTCTCCGCCTCCCGTCTCAGCTTATCTGCTGCTGGAACCCTCGTCCATGGTTTTGTTACCTGCAGACTCGACTATTCCACTATTCGGCTGGCCAGCCTCCCACCTGAAGGCTTCGCAAAATCCCCCAGAAACTCGAATAGAACCCTAAAAGGGGTGATTTTGGGATTTTTCATACGAATTTGGGATGATGGGACCGAAGTGAAGTGATTTGAGGTAAAAACCTCAGTTTTGGACATTCTTAAGGATCAGGGAAGAAAACCCCTGAGGGAAATGACTTTCGATATTTACTATTGGGAAAAACAACTTTCACAGAAACTCCACAGGCTGCAGGAAAGGGTGTGGTGAGGCAGTGGACAGCTTTTGGGTATTTGGGCCCAGTCAAGCTGTCTGGGATATGTTTGCACTGTAATCCAACCAGGGAGGAAGAGCCTCACCCAAAACCTCACATACACCTCCAAATATGAATAATCCAAGACCCCTTTTGAAATCCCCAGGCCCAAACAGGATGCTAGAAGCCTGAAAACAATAAAACATCCAGTACACCCATTACCCCACCAATCACCTGTAATCAACCGAAGAGATCGACAGGACGCAAGCCATTTGACACTTAGTAAAGTCGTTACTGTTAACGAGGTCTTACAATGACCAGGATTTGATTTGGTTTTGACAAGGCCACTTCAATTTAGTATAATTGAAGGCCCATCAAGCAGTTACAACAGTTACAAGTTCGAGTTCTCCAGTAAAGCAGTTCAAGTTCAACAGAAGGCAGTTCTGCAGTTTTCGAATTCAATTTGAAAGCCTGTTTTCAGCGGAAGTCAGTGCTGGAATTACAGAGTTCAGGACAAGCAGGCAGAAGGCAGTTTCCACAGTTCTGCAAGAAGGCAGTTCCGCAGCTCGGAAGAAGACAGTTTAAACAGAAGCAGAGTTACAGCAAGAAGTTCAACAAAGGCGGCCAACAACTTCACAAGCAGACCGACACGCAAGAAGAAACCAGAGCGACTGCCTCAGTGACCATCGGACACCTCGCGGCAACAAGGGCCTTACCAAACCTTTTACTCAAAAGACTCTAAACCCTAACTCTCAACTGTCAAGGATTTGTTTGGTGAGCATTATCCCTGGTTCTCCAGAGTCCAACCTAGCTAGTGAAGTGGGATTGGGAGGGGTGAAGTGTTCTTCTAAGGTTATTTCCCTCGCTTGTACCGCGTGTTCCCCAACCTGTGTTTAAGAATTAATAGGGGGAAAAATTAGGTCGCGCCCCATTTGGGGCGCAAATATCGTCTGGACGCAAATATTAGCGCCTGGCGCTAATTATCGCCACTGACTGGAAACTTCACTTTTACCGCCCCGGGAGGTGAGTGGAGCGCTAAATCAGGCGCTGCACACCTGTCTTAAGGCGCAAAGGCCAAGGAGTGAGGCGCTAACTCAGAGCGCTGGCGAAGCTCATGTAATGTCAGTCAGCAATGGAACACACACACAATGGCACGGGCCAGTTCTTAAAGGGGAAGGTTAATCTTGCTTTCCATCCACATCCTGCTCATTGCAGCCTTGAATCTCGGCCTGGAGAGACTTGCACATCAAATGTGCTGGAAAGAACAATGGAGAGTACCAGGCAAAGAGCTCAGAGTGCAGCTCCCACAGTCTCTGCTAAATCGATACAAGGAATGGCAAATCAAAATGAACCTGCAAAGTGCTGCTCAGTACCCAAAACTCCTTCACACAACGTTGAATCTCTCCAGAAGTCTCTCCCTCTCTCTCTCAGAATGCGTAGTTCAAAAATGCCACCAACAATAAAAGGCAGGAAGCGGTCACCTTTAAATAGCGCTCCCCCTTTCCCTTCATGACTGCAGAACGCTCCCCTCAACCTGTTGTTGCTAGCGTCAGGCGGTAAGGCAGGGGGCGCCACTCAATTTCCGCTCCGGGGCGCCACAAGGGCGTTGCACCATGGAATGACGTCACAATCTGCGCGCGCAGGTGGTCGCAGCGGTAAAGTTTAGCGCCGCCGCACAATGTCTAGTTAAGTTCCCGAGCGGCGCAAACATCGCTGCGCCCGGGCGTTAGCGGCTTTGCGCCCCATTAGCGCCCTCTTAAGGCGCTAACGGGAGGCGCAACCAAATGAATTTTTACCCCATAGTGTTTTAAGTTTGTTACCTTTTTCTTTTAATAAAGTCATAATTCTTTCATCAGAACCTGTTGTCTACTGCATCTTTGTTCACAACCCCTAAATAAGTCCAAGGTCTAGAACCAGGGGCATGGGAGCGATTCGAACCGCTCACTGAGTCAGAGGTGAGGCTGACCCCACACACCACCCCCTACACACCCTCCATATATTTGAGCTTATCCAAAACTCTGCTGCCCGTGTCCTAACTCGCCCCGAGTCCCGCTCACCCATCACCATGTGCTCGCTGACCTACATTGTCTCCTGGTCCGGCAACGCCTGAATTTTAAACTTCTCACCTTTGTGTTCAAACCCCTCCCTATCTCCGAAAGCTCCTCCAGCCCGACAAATCTCCAAGAAATCTGCGTTCCTCAAATTTTGCAACCCCACTCCCTTTAGCCCCACCATTGGCGGCCGTGCTTTCAGCTGTCAAGGTGCCAAGCTCTGGAATTCCCTCCCTGAACCTCGCTGCCTCTTTCTCCTCCTTTAAAACGCTCCTTAAAAGCTCTCTCTTTGACTGAGCTTCCAGTCATCACTCCTAATATCTCCTTCTGTGGCTCGGTGTCAATTTTTGTCTGATAATCACTCCCGTGAAGCGCCTTGGGATATTTTTCTACATTAAAGGCGCTATATAAATGCCAGTTGTCGTTGTTGTAATTGTTAAGAGATAAGAAAAAGAATTGTTTTCTGCAGGATAGTGAACACCCAGAACAGTCTCCGAGAGAAGGGAGTAAATTTGGGTTCACGTGAGGCTTTAAAAAGGAGATGGACGGGTATCTTGTTGAGAAAGGGGACTGAGGGCGAGAGAGGGAGATTGACAATACCGCTTCATTATTTTCAGAAGAGGAAAGGTTGGAACTTAATGCTTCTTAAAGTGGAACATCAATTTAAAAATCCTGCCATTCAACAAAGAGGATCGTACTGATGTATCTGGGAATTCTGCATCCTAAACATGCTCAGGTAAATGCGGTCGCCAATTTGCGCACAGCAAGAACCCACCAACAGCGAATGAAACAAACCATCAGTTAATCTGTTTCTGATGGTGCTGGACACGGGACGAATGTTGGCCAAGACACCGGGAGTGCTTTTTCGAATAAAGTCACGGGAGTGCATTTACGCTGCAGCTGTACCTTCAGTGCAAGTGGCGGTGGTGGGGGTGGCCTGAATCAAGTCAGGACTGGATCTGGAGGTCAAAGTCTCACTCCACTTCACTTTAGAGTCAGTTTGAGCCTTCGCACCCATGTTCGGTAATTAGCGTTGGTAGTGGGTCGCACTCTCGCCTCTGAACCAGAGGTTGTCGGTTCATTTACCACTCCAGAGGGTATGGGGAGTAAATGGGGAGAGTGGGATTAGAATGGGTGGGATATTAAAGGGTATGGGGAGTGAGGGGGAGAGTGGGTTTAGAATGGGTGGGATATTAAAGGGTATGGGGAGTGAGGGGGAGAGTGGGTTTAGAATGGGTGGGATATTAAAGGGTATGGGGAGTGAGGGGGAGAGTGGGATTAGACTGGGTGGGATATTAAAGGGTATGGGGAGTGAGCAGGACAGTGGGATTAGACTGGATGGGATATTAAAGGGTACAGGGAATGAGGGGAAGAGTGGGATTAGACTGGCTGGGATATTAAAGGGTACAGGGAGGGAGGGGGAGAGTGGGATTAGACTGGGTGGGATATTAAAGGGTACGAGGAGTGAGGGGGAGAGTGGGATTAGACTGGGTGGGATATTAAAGGGTGTGGGGAGTGAGGGGGAGAGTGGGCTTAGACTGGGTGGGATATTAAAGGGTATGGGGAGTGAGCAGGAGAGTGGGATTAGACTGGGTGGGATATTAAAGGGTGTGGGGAGTGAGGGGAGAGTGGGATTAGACTGGGTGGGATATTAAAGGGTATGGGGAGTGAGGGGGAGAGTGGGATTAGACTGGGTGGGATATTAAAGGGTATGGGGAGTGAGGGGGAGAGTGGGATTAGACTGGGTGGGATATTAAAGGGTATGGGGAGTGAGGGGGAGAGTGGGATTAGACTGGGTGGGATATTAAAGGGTGCGGAGAGTGAGGGGGAGAGTGGGATTAGACTGGATGGGATATTAAAGGGTACAGGGAGTGAGGGGGAGAGTGGGATTAGACTGGTGGGATATTAAAGGGTGCGGGGAGTGAGGGGGAGAGTGGGATTAGACTGGGTGGATATTAAAGGGTGTGGGGAGTGAGGGGGAGAGTGGGATTAGACTGGGTGGGATATTAAAGGGTACAGGGAGTGAGGGGGAGAGTGGGATTAGACTGGGTGGGATATTAAAGGGTGTGGGGAGTGAGGGGGAGAGTGGGATTAGACTGGGTGGGATATTAAAGGGTATGGGGAGTGAGGGGAGAGTGGGATTAGACTGGGTGGGATATTAAAGGGTGTGGGGAGTGAGGGGGAGAGTGGGATTAGACTGGGTGGGATATTAAAGGGTATGGGGAGTGAGGGGGAGAGTGGGATTAGACTGGGTGGGATATTAAAGGGTATGGGGAGTGAGGGGGAGAGTGGGATTAGACTGGGTGGGATATTAAAGGGTATGGGAGTGAGGGGGAGAGTGGGATTAGACTGGGTGGGATATTAAAGGGTGCGGGGAGTGAGGGGGAGAGTGGGATTAGACTGGGTGGGATATTAAAGGGTGTGGGGAGTGAGGGGGAGAGTGGGATTAGACTGGCTGGGATATTAAATGGTTCGGGGAGTGAGCAGCAGAGTGGGATTAGATTGGGTGGGATATTAAAGGGTGCGGGGAGTGAGGGGGAGAGTGGGATTAGACTGGGTGGGATATTAAACGGTGTGGGGAGTGAGGGGGAGAGTGGGATTAGACTGGGTGGGATATTAAAGGGTATGGGGAGTGAGGGGGAGAGTGGGATTAGACTGGGTGGGATATTAAAGGGTGTGGGGAGTGAGGGGGAGAGTGGGATTAGACTGGGTGGGATATTAAAGGGTATGGGGAGTGAGGGGAGAGTGGGATTAGACTGGGTGGGATATTAAAGGGTGTGGGGAGTGAGGGGGAGAGTGGGATTAGACTGGGTGGGATATTAAAGGGTGTGGGGAGTGAGGGGGAGAGTGGGATTAGACTGGGTGGGATATTAAATGGTGCGGGGAGTGAGGGGGAGAGTGGGATTAGACTGGACGGGATATTAAAGGGTACGGGGAGTCAGGGCGAGAGAGGGATTAGACTGGGCGGGATATTAAAGGGTAAGGAGAGTGAGCAGGAGAGTGGGATTAGACTGGGTGGGATATTAAAGGGTACGGGGAGTGAGGGGAGAGTGGGATTAGACTGGGTGGGATATTAAGGGTGCGGGGAGTGAGGGGGAGAGTGGGATTAGACTGGGTGGGATATTAAGGGGTATGGGGAGTGAGGGGAGAGTGGGATTAGACTGGGTGGGATATTAAATGGTACGGGGAGTGAGCGGGAGAGTGGGATTAGACTGGGTGGGATATTAAAGGGTGTGGGGAGTGAGGGGGAGAGTGGGATTAGACTGGGTGGGATATTAAAGCGTATGGGGAGTGAGCAGGAGAGTGGGATTAGACTGGGTGGGATATTAAATCGTATGGGGAGTGAGCAGGAGAGTGGGATTAGACTGGGTGGGATATTAAAGGGTAGAGGGAGTGAGGGGGAGAGTGGGATTAGACTGGGTGGGATATTAAAGGGTGCGGGGAGTGAGGGGGAGAGTGGGATTAGACTGGGTGGGATATTAAAGGGTATGGGGAGTGAGGGGGAGAGTGGGATTAGACTGGGTGGGATATTAAAGGGTAGGGGAGTGAGGGGGAGAGTGGGATTAGACTGGGTGGGATATTAAAGGGTGTGGGGAGTGAGGGGGAGAGTGGGATTAGACTGGGTGGGATATTAAAGGGTGTGGGGAGTGAGGGGGAGAGTGGGATTAGACTGGGTGGGATATTAAAGGGTGCGGGGAGTGAGGGGGAGAGTGGGATTAGACTGGGTGGGATATTAAAGGGTACGGGGAGTGAGGGGGAGAGTGGGATTAGACTGGGTGGGATATTAAAGGGTATGGGGAGTGAGGGGGAGAGTGGGATTAGACTGGGTGGGATATTAAAGGGTACGGGGAGTGAGGGGGAGAGTGGGATTAGACTGGGTGGGATATTAAAGGGTACGGGGAGTGAGGGGGAGAGTGGGATTAGACTGGGTGGGATATTAAAGGGTGCGGGGAGTGAGGGGGAGAGTGGGATTAGACTGGGTGGGATATTAAAGGGTATGGGGAGTGAGCGGGAGAGTGGGATTAGACTGGGTGGGATATTAAAGGGTGCGGGGAGTGAGGGGGAGAGTGGGATTAGACTGGGTGGGATATTAAAGGGTGCGGGGAGTGAGGGGGAGAGTGGGATTAGACTGGGTGGGATATTAAAGGGTGCGGGGAGTGAGGGGGAGAGTGGGATTAGACTGGGTGGGATATTAAAGGGAGCGGGGAGTGAGGGGGAGAGTGGGATTAGACTGGGTGGGATATTAAAGGGTGTGGGGAGTGAGGGGGAGAGTGGGATTAGACTGGGTGGGATATTAAAGGGTGTGGGGAGTGAGGGGGAGAGTGGGATTAGACTGGGTGGGATATTAAAGGGTGCGGGGAGTGAGGGGGAGAGTGGGATTAGACTGGGTGGGATATTAAAGGGTACGGGGAGTGAGGGGGAGAGTGGGATTAGACTGGGTGGGATATTAAAGGGTACGGGGAGTGAGGGGGAGAGTGGGATTAGACTGGGTGGGATATTAAAGGGTACGGGGAGTGAGGGGGAGAGTGGGATTAGACTGGGTGGGATATTAAAGGGTACGGGGAGTGAGGGGGAGAGTGGGATTAGACTGGGTGGGATATTAAAGGGTGCGGGGAGTGAGGGGGAGAGTGGGATTAGACTGGGTGGGATATTAAAGGGTATGGGGAGTGAGGGGGAGAGTGGGATTAGACTGGGTGGGATATTAAAGGGTATGGGGAGTGAGGGGAGAGTGGGATTAGACTGGGTGGGATATTAAAGGGTACGGGGAGTGAGGGGGAGAGTGGGATTAGACTGGGTGGGATATTAAAGGGTGTGGGGAGTGAGGGGGAGAGTGGGATTAGACTGGGTGGGATATTAAAGGGTATGGGGAGTGAGGGGAGAGTGGGATTAGACTGGGTGGGATATTAAAGGGTGCGGGGAGTGAGGGGGAGAGTGGGATTAGACTGGGTGGGATATTAAAGGGTGCGGGGAGTGAGGGGGAGAGTGGGATTAGACTGGGTGGGATATTAAAGGGTGTGGGGAGTGAGGGGGAGAGTGGGATTAGACTGGGTGGGATATTAAAGGGTGCGGGGAGTGAGGGGGAGAGTGGGATTAGACTGGGTGGGATATTAAAGGGTGTGGGGAGTGAGGGGGAGAGTGGGATTAGACTGGGTGGGATATTAAAGGGTACGGGGAGTGAGGGGGAGAGTGGGATTAGACTGGGTGGGATATTAAAGGGTACGGGGAGTGAGGGGGAGAGTGGGATTAGACTGGGTGGGATATTAAAGGGTACGGGGAGTGAGGGGGAGAGTGGGATTAGACTGGGTGGGATATTAAAGGGTAGGGGGAGTGAGGGGGAGAGTGGGATTAGACTGGGTGGGATATTAAAGGGTATGGGGAGTGAGGGGGAGAGTGGGATTAGACTGGGTGGGATATTAAAGGGTACGGGGAGTGAGGGGGAGAGTGGGATTAGACTGGGTGGGATATTAAAGGGTGCGGGGAGTGAGGGGGAGAGTGGGATTAGACTGGGTGGGATATTAAAGGGTATGGGGAGTGAGGGGGAGAGTGGGATTAGACTGGGTGGGATATTAAAGGGTACGGGGAGTGAGGGGGAGAGTGGGATTAGACTGGGTGGGATATTAAAGGGTACGGGGAGTGAGGGGGAGAGTGGGATTAGACTGGGTGGGATATTAAAGGGTGCGGGGAGTGAGGGGGAGAGTGGGATTAGACTGGGTGGGATATTAAAGGGTGCGGGGAGTGAGGGGGAGAGTGGGATTAGACTGGGTGGGATATTAAAGGGTGCGGGGAGTGAGGGGGAGAGTGGGATTAGACTGGGTGGGATATTAAAGGGTGCGGGGAGTGAGGGGGAGAGTGGGATTAGACTGGGTGGGATATTAAAGGGTACGGGGAGTGAGGGGGAGAGTGGGATTAGACTGGGTGGGATATTAAAGGGTACGGGGAGTGAGGGGGAGAGTGGGATTAGACTGGGTGGGATATTAAAGGGTGCGGGGAGTGAGGGGGAGAGTGGGATTAGACTGGGTGGGATATTAAAGGGTGCGGGGAGTGAGGGGGAGAGTGGGATTAGACTGGGTGGGATATTAAAGGGTGCGGGGAGTGAGGGGGAGAGTGGGATTAGACTGGGTGGGATATTAAAGGGTGTGGGGAGTGAGGGGGAGAGTGGGATTAGACTGGGTGGGATATTAAAGGGTGCGGGGAGTGAGGGGGAGAGTGGGATTAGACTGGGTGGGATATTAAAGGGTATGGGGAGTGAGGGGGAGAGTGGGATTAGACTGGGTGGGATATTAAAGGGTACGGGGAGTGAGGGGGAGAGTGGGATTAGACTGGGTGGGATATTAAAGGGTGCGGGGAGTGAGGGGGAGAGTGGGATTAGACTGGGTGGGATATTAAAGGGTGCGGGGAGTGAGGGGGAGAGTGGGATTAGACTGGGTGGGATATTAAAGGGTGTGGGGAGTGAGGGGGAGAGTGGGATTAGACTGGGTGGGATATTAAAGGGTGCGGGGAGTGAGGGGGAGAGTGGGATTAGACTGGGTGGGATATTAAAGGTGTCGGGGAGTGAGGGGGAGAGTGGGATTAGACTGGGTGGGATATTAAAGGGTATGGGGAGTGAGGGGGAGAGTGGGATTAGACTGGGTGGGATATTAAAGGGTGTGGGGAGTGAGGGGGAGAGTGGGATTAGACTGGGTGGGATATTAAAGGGTACGGGGAGTGAGGGGGAGAGTGGGATTAGACTGGGTGGGATATTAAAGGGTGCGGGGAGTGAGGGGGAGAGTGGGATTAGACTGGGTGGGATATTAAAGGGTACGGGGAGTGAGGGGGAGAGTGGGATTAGACTGGGTGGGATATTAAAGGGTGCGGGGAGTGAGGGGGAGAGTGGGATTAGACTGGGTGGGATATTAAAGGGTACGGGGAGTGAGGGGGAGAGTGGGATTAGACTGGGTGGGATATTAAAGGGTGCGGGGAGTGAGGGGGAGAGTGGGATTAGACTGGGTGGGATATTAAAGGGTGCGGGGAGTGAGGGGAGAGTGGGATTAGACTGGGTGGGATATTAAAGGGTGAGGGGAGTGAGGGGGAGAGTGGGATTAGACTGGGTGGGATATTAAAGGGTACGGGGAGTGAGGGGGAGAGTGGGATTAGACTGGGTGGGATATTAAAGGGTGCGGGGAGTGAGGGGGAGAGTGGGATTAGACTGGGTGGGATATTAAAGGGTACGGGGAGTGAGGGGGAGAGTGGGATTAGACTGGGTGGGATATTAAAGGGTGCGGGGAGTGAGGGGGAGAGTGGGATTAGACTGGGTGGGATATTAAAGGGTGCGGGGAGTGAGGGGGAGAGTGGGATTAGACTGGGTGGGATATTAAAGGGTACGGGGAGTGAGGGGGAGAGTGGGATTAGACTGGGTGGGATATTAAAGGGTATGGGGAGTGAGGGGAGAGTGGGATTAGACTGGGTGGGATATTAAAGGGTACGGGGAGTGAGGGGGAGAGTGGGATTAGACTGGGTGGGATATTAAAGGGTACGGGGAGTGAGGGGGAGAGTGGGATTAGACTGGGTGGGATATTAAAGGGTACGGGGAGTGAGGGGGAGAGTGGGATTAGACTGGGTGGGATATTAAAGGGTATGGGGAGTGAGGGGGAGAGTGGGATTAGACTGGGTGGGATATTAAAGGGTGCGGGGAGTGAGGGGGAGAGTGGGATTAGACTGGGTGGGATATTAAAGGGTATGGGGAGTGAGGGGGAGAGTGGGATTAGACTGGGTGGGATATTAAAGGGTGAGGGGAGTGAGGGGGAGAGTGGGATTAGACTGGGTGGGATATTAAAGGGTGTGGGGAGTGAGGGGGAGAGTGGGATTAGACTGGGTGGGATATTAAAGGGTATGGGGAGTGAGGGGAGAGTGGGATTAGACTGGGTGGGATATTAAAGGGTACGGGGAGTGAGGGGGAGAGTGGGATTAGACTGGGTGGGATATTAAAGGGTGCGGGGAGTGAGGGGGAGAGTGGGATTAGACTGGGTGGGATATTAAAGGGTGCGGGGAGTGAGGGGGAGAGTGGGATTAGACTGGGTGGGATATTAAAGGGTGCGGGGAGTGAGGGGGAGAGTGGGATTAGACTGGGTGGGATATTAAAGGGTGCGGGGAGTGAGGGGGAGAGTGGGATTAGACTGGGTGGGATATTAAAGGGTACGGGGAGTGAGGGGGAGAGTGGGATTAGACTGGGTGGGATATTAAAGGGTGTGGGGAGTGAGGGGGAGAGTGGGATTAGACTGGGTGGGATATTAAAGGGTACGGGGAGTGAGGGGGAGAGTGGGATTAGACTGGGTGGGATATTAAAGGGTGTGGGGAGTGAGGGGGAGAGTGGGATTAGACTGGGTGGGATATTAAAGGGTGCGGGGAGTGAGGGGGAGAGTGGGATTAGACTGGGTGGGATATTAAAGGGTACGGGGAGTGAGGGGGAGAGTGGGATTAGACTGGGTGGGATATTAAAGGGTACGGGGAGTGAGGGGGAGAGTGGGATTAGACTGGGTGGGATATTAAAGGGTGTGGGGAGTGAGGGGGAGAGTGGGATTAGACTGGGTGGGATATTAAAGGGTGTGGGAGTGAGGGGAGAGTGGGATTAGACTGGGTGGGATATTAAAGGGTACGGGGAGTGAGGGGGAGAGTGGGATTAGACTGGGTGGGATATTAAAGGGTGCGGGGAGTGAGGGGGAGAGTGGGATTAGACTGGGTGGGATATTAAAGGGTGTGGGGAGTGAGGGGGAGAGTGGGATTAGACTGGGTGGGATATTAAAGGGTGCGGGGAGTGAGGGGGAGAGTGGGATTAGACTGGGTGGGATATTAAAGGGTGTGGGGAGTGAGGGGGAGAGTGGGATTAGACTGGGTGGGATATTAAAGGGTGCGGGGAGTGAGGGGGAGAGTGGGATTAGACTGGGTGGGATATTAAAGGGTGTGGGGAGTGAGGGGGAGAGTGGGATTAGACTGGGTGGGATATTAAAGGGTGCGGGGAGTGAGGGGGAGAGTGGGATTAGACTGGGTGGGATATTAAAGGGTACGGGGAGTGAGGGGGAGAGTGGGATTAGACTGGGTGGGATATTAAAGGGTATGGGGAGTGAGGGGAGAGTGGGATTAGACTGGGTGGGATATTAAAGGGTACGGGGAGTGAGGGGGAGAGTGGGATTAGACTGGGTGGGATATTAAAGGGTATGGGGAGTGAGGGGGAGAGTGGGATTAGACTGGGTGGGATATTAAAGGGTACGGGGAGTGAGGGGGAGAGTGGGATTAGACTGGGTGGGATATTAAAGGGTACGGGGAGTGAGGGGGAGAGTGGGATTAGACTGGGTGGGATATTAAAGGGTACGGGGAGTGAGGGGGAGAGTGGGATTAGACTGGGTGGGATATTAAAGGGTTCGGGGAGTGAGGGGGAGAGTGGGATTAGACTGGGTGGGATATTAAAGGGTACGGGGAGTGAGGGGGAGAGTGGGATTAGACTGGGTGGGATATTAAAGGGTACGGGGAGTGAGGGGGAGAGTGGGATTAGACTGGGTGGGATATTAAAGGGTATGGGGAGTGAGGGGGAGAGTGGGATTAGACTGGGTGGGATATTAAAGGGTTCGGGGAGTGAGGGGGAGAGTGGGATTAGACTGGGTGGGATATTAAAGGGTGAGGGGAGTGAGGGGGAGAGTGGGATTAGACTGGGTGGGATATTAAAGGGTGCGGGGAGTGAGGGGGAGAGTGGGATTAGACTGGGTGGGATATTAAAGGGTGCGGGGAGTGAGGGGGAGAGTGGGATTAGACTGGGTGGGATATTAAAGGGTGCGGGGAGTGAGGGGGAGAGTGGGATTAGACTGGGTGGGATATTAAAGGGTGCGGGGAGTGAGGGGGAGAGTGGGATTAGACTGGGTGGGATATTAAAGGGTGCGGGGAGTGAGGGGGAGAGTGGGATTAGACTGGGTGGGATATTAAAGGGTACGGGGAGTGAGGGGGAGAGTGGGATTAGACTGGGTGGGATATTAAAGGGTGTGGGGAGTGAGGGGGAGAGTGGGATTAGACTGGGTGGGATATTAAAGGGTACGGGGAGTGAGGGGGAGAGTGGGATTAGACTGGGTGGGATATTAAAGGGTATGGGGAGTGAGGGGGAGAGTGGGATTAGACTGGGTGGGATATTAAAGGGTACGGGGAGTGAGGGGGAGAGTGGGATTAGACTGGGTGGGATATTAAAGGGTGTGGGGAGTGAGGGGGAGAGTGGGATTAGACTGGGTGGGATATTAAAGGGTAGGGGGAGTGAGGGGGAGAGTGGGATTAGACTGGGTGGGATATTAAAGGGTGCGGGGAGTGAGGGGGAGAGTGGGATTAGACTGGGTGGGATATTAAAGGGTATGGGGAGTGAGGGGGAGAGTGGGATTAGACTGGGTGGGATATTAAAGGGTGCGGGGAGTGAGGGGGAGAGTGGGATTAGACTGGGTGGGATATTAAAGGGTACGGGGAGTGAGGGGGAGAGTGGGATTAGACTGGGTGGGATATTAAAGGGTGCGGGGAGTGAGGGGGAGAGTGGGATTAGACTGGGTGGGATATTAAAGGGTGCGGGGAGTGAGGGGGAGAGTGGGATTAGACTGGGTGGGATATTAAAGGGTGCGGGGAGTGAGGGGGAGAGTGGGATTAGACTGGGTGGGATATTAAAGGGTGTGGGGAGTGAGGGGGAGAGTGGGATTAGACTGGGTGGGATATTAAAGGGTATGGGGAGTGAGGGGGAGAGTGGGATTAGACTGGGTGGGATATTAAAGGGTGTGGGGAGTGAGGGGGAGAGTGGGATTAGACTGGGTGGGATATTAAAGGGTGTGGGGAGTGAGGGGGAGAGTGGGATTAGACTGGGTGGGATATTAAAGGGTGTGGGGAGTGAGGGGGAGAGTGGGATTAGACTGGGTGGGATATTAAAGGGTGTGGGGAGTGAGGGGGAGAGTGGGATTAGACTGGGTGGGATATTAAAGGGTGCGGGGAGTGAGGGGGAGAGTGGGATTAGACTGGGTGGGATATTAAAGGGTACGGGGAGTGAGGGGGAGAGTGGGATTAGACTGGGTGGGATATTAAAGGGTGCGGGGAGTGAGGGGGAGAGTGGGATTAGACTGGGTGGGATATTAAAGGGTGTGGGGAGTGAGGGGGAGAGTGGGATTAGACTGGGTGGGATATTAAAGGGTCGGGGAGTGAGGGGGAGAGTGGGATTAGACTGGGTGGGATATTAAAGGGTTCGGGGAGTGAGGGGGAGAGTGGGATTAGACTGGGTGGGATATTAAAGGGTACGGGGAGTGAGGGGGAGAGTGGGATTAGACTGGGTGGGATATTAAAGGGTGCGGGGAGTGAGGGGGAGAGTGGGATTAGACTGGGTGGGATATTAAAGGGTACGGGGAGTGAGGGGGGAGAGTGGGATTAGACTGGGTGGGATATTAAAGGGTGCGGGGAGTGAGGGGGAGAGTGGGATTAGACTGGGTGGGATATTAAAGGGTGCGGGGAGTGAGGGGGAGAGTGGGATTAGACTGGGTGGGATATTAAAGGGTGCGGGGAGTGAGGGGAGAGTGGGATTAGACTGGGTGGGATATTAAAGGGTGCGGGGAGTGAGGGGGAGAGTGGGATTAGACTGGGTGGGATATTAAAGGGTGCGGGGAGTGAGGGGGAGAGTGGGATTAGACTGGGTGGGATATTAAAGGGTGCGGGGAGTGAGGGGGAGAGTGGGATTAGACTGGGTGGGATATTAAAGGGTGCGGGGAGTGAGGGGGAGAGTGGGATTAGACTGGGTGGGATATTAAAGGGTGCGGGGAGTGAGGGGGAGAGTGGGATTAGACTGGGTGGGATATTAAAGGGTGCGGGGAGTGAGGGGGAGAGTGGGATTAGACTGGGTGGGATATTAAAGGGTGCGGGGAGTGAGGGGGAGAGTGGGATTAGACTGGGTGGGATATTAAAGGGTACGGGGAGTGAGGGGGAGAGTGGGATTAGACTGGGTGGGATATTAAAGGGTGAGGGGAGTGAGGGGGAGAGTGGGATTAGACTGGGTGGGATATTAAAGGGTGTGGGGAGTGAGGGGGAGAGTGGGATTAGACTGGGTGGGATATTAAAGGGTACGGGGAGTGAGGGGGAGAGTGGGATTAGACTGGGTGGGATATTAAAGGGTGCGGGGAGTGAGGGGGAGAGTGGGATTAGACTGGGTGGGATATTAAAGGGTACGGGGAGTGAGGGGGAGAGTGGGATTAGACTGGGTGGGATATTAAAGGGTGCGGGGAGTGAGGGGGAGAGTGGGATTAGACTGGGTGGGATATTAAAGGGTGCGGGGAGTGAGGGGGAGAGTGGGATTAGACTGGGTGGGATATTAAAGGGTGCGGGGAGTGAGGGGGAGAGTGGGATTAGACTGGGTGGGATATTAAAGGGTGCGGGGAGTGAGGGGGAGAGTGGGATTAGACTGGGTGGGATATTAAAGGGTGCGGGGAGTGAGGGGGAGAGTGGGATTAGACTGGGTGGGATATTAAAGGGTAGGGGAGTGAGGGGGAGAGTGGGATTAGACTGGGTGGGATATTAAAGGGTGTGGGGAGTGAGGGGGAGAGTGGGATTAGACTGGGTGGGATATTAAAGGGTGCGGGGAGTGAGGGGGAGAGTGGGATTAGACTGGGTGGGATATTAAAGGGTGCGGGGAGTGAGGGGAGAGTGGGATTAGACTGGGTGGGATATTAAAGGGTGCGGGGAGTGAGGGGGAGAGTGGGATTAGACTGGGTGGGATATTAAAGGGTGCGGGGAGTGAGGGGGAGAGTGGGATTAGACTGGGTGGGATATTAAAGGGTGCGGGGAGTGAGGGGGAGAGTGGGATTAGACTGGGTGGGATATTAAAGGGTTCGGGGAGTGAGGGGGAGAGTGGGATTAGACTGGGTGGGATATTAAAGGGTGCGGGGAGTGAGGGGGAGAGTGGGATTAGACTGGGTGGGATATTAAAGGGTGTGGGGAGTGAGGGGGAGAGTGGGATTAGACTGGGTGGGATATTAAAGGGTGTGGGGAGTGAGGGGGAGAGTGGGATTAGACTGGGTGGGATATTAAAGGGTTCGGGGAGTGAGGGGGAGAGTGGGATTAGACTGGGTGGGATATTAAAGGGTACGGGGAGTGAGGGGGAGAGTGGGATTAGACTGGGTGGGATATTAAAGGGTATGGGGAGTGAGGGGGAGAGTGGGATTAGACTGGGTGGGATATTAAAGGGTACGGGGAGTGAGGGGGAGAGTGGGATTAGACTGGGTGGGATATTAAAGGGTGCGGGGAGTGAGGGGGAGAGTGGGATTAGACTGGGTGGGATATTAAAGGGTACGGGGAGTGAGGGGAGAGTGGGATTAGACTGGGTGGGATATTAAAGGGTACGGGGAGTGAGGGGGAGAGTGGGATTAGACTGGGTGGGATATTAAAGGGTAGGGGAGTGAGGGGGAGAGTGGGATTAGACTGGGTGGGATATTAAAGGGTTCGGGGAGTGAGGGGGAGAGTGGGATTAGACTGGGTGGGATATTAAAGGGTACGGGGAGTGAGGGGGAGAGTGGGATTAGACTGGGTGGGATATTAAAGGGTACGGGGAGTGAGGGGGAGAGTGGGATTAGACTGGGTGGGATATTAAAGGGTACGGGGAGTGAGGGGGAGAGTGGGATTAGACTGGGTGGGATATTAAAGGGTGCGGGGAGTGAGGGGAGAGTGGGATTAGACTGGGTGGGATATTAAAGGGTGCGGGGAGTGAGGGGGAGAGTGGGATTAGACTGGGTGGGATATTAAAGGGTGCGGGGAGTGAGGGGGAGAGTGGGATTAGACTGGGTGGGATATTAAAGGGTACGGGGAGTGAGGGGGAGAGTGGGATTAGACTGGGTGGGATATTAAAGGGTGCGGGGAGTGAGGGGGAGAGTGGGATTAGACTGGGTGGGATATTAAAGGGTGCGGGGAGTGAGGGGGAGAGTGGGATTAGACTGGGTGGGATATTAAAGGGTACGGGGAGTGAGGGGGAGAGTGGGATTAGACTGGGTGGGATATTAAAGGGTACGGGGAGTGAGGGGGAGAGTGGGATTAGACTGGGTGGGATATTAAAGGGTACGGGGAGTGAGGGGGAGAGTGGGATTAGACTGGGTGGGATATTAAAGGGTGCGGGGAGTGAGGGGGAGAGTGGGATTAGACTGGGTGGGATATTAAAGGGTACGGGGAGTGAGGGGGAGAGTGGGATTAGACTGGGTGGGATATTAAAGGGTGCGGGGAGTGAGGGGGAGAGTGGGATTAGACTGGGTGGGATATTAAAGGGTGCGGGGAGTGAGGGGGAGAGTGGGATTAGACTGGGTGGGATATTAAAGGGTTCGGGGAGTGAGGGGGAGAGTGGGATTAGACTGGGTGGGATATTAAAGGGTGAGGGGAGTGAGGGGGAGAGTGGGATTAGACTGGGTGGGATATTAAAGGGTGTGGGGAGTGAGGGGGAGAGTGGGATTAGACTGGGTGGGATATTAAAGGGTGCGGGGAGTGAGGGGGAGAGTGGGATTAGACTGGGTGGGATATTAAAGGGTGTGGGGAGTGAGGGGGAGAGTGGGATTAGACTGGGTGGGATATTAAAGGGTGCGGGGAGTGAGGGGGAGAGTGGGATTAGACTGGGTGGGATATTAAAGGGTGCGGGGAGTGAGGGGGAGAGTGGGATTAGACTGGGTGGGATATTAAAGGGTGTGGGGAGTGAGGGGGAGAGTGGGATTAGACTGGGTGGGATATTAAAGGGTATGGGGAGTGAGGGGGAGAGTGGGATTAGACTGGGTGGGATATTAAAGGGTGCGGGGAGTGAGGGGGAGAGTGGGATTAGACTGGGTGGGATATTAAAGGGTGTGGGGAGTGAGGGGGAGAGTGGGATTAGACTGGGTGGGATATTAAAGGGTGTGGGGAGTGAGGGGGAGAGTGGGATTAGACTGGGTGGGATATTAAAGGGTGTGGGGAGTGAGGGGGAGAGTGGGATTAGACTGGGTGGGATATTAAAGGGAGTGGGAGTGAGGGGAGAGTGGGATTAGACTGGGTGGGATATTAAAGGGTACGGGGAGTGAGGGGGAGAGTGGGATTAGACTGGGTGGGATATTAAAGGGTGCGGGGAGTGAGGGGGAGAGTGGGATTAGACTGGGTGGGATATTAAAGGGTGTGGGGAGTGAGGGGGAGAGTGGGATTAGACTGGGTGGGATATTAAAGGGTGCGGGGAGTGAGGGGGAGAGTGGGATTAGACTGGGTGGGATATTAAAGGGTGCGGGGAGTGAGGGGGAGAGTGGGATTAGACTGGGTGGGATATTAAAGGGTACGGGGAGTGAGGGGGAGAGTGGGATTAGACTGGGTGGGATATTAAAGGGTACGGGGAGTGAGGGGGAGAGTGGGATTAGACTGGGTGGGATATTAAAGGGTGCGGGGAGTGAGGGGGAGAGTGGGATTAGACTGGGTGGGATATTAAAGGGTGCGGGGAGTGAGGGGGAGAGTGGGATTAGACTGGGTGGGATATTAAAGGGTGCGGGGAGTGAGGGGGAGAGTGGGATTAGACTGGGTGGGATATTAAAGGGTGCGGGGAGTGAGGGGGAGAGTGGGATTAGACTGGGTGGGATATTAAAGGGTGCGGGGAGTGAGGGGGAGAGTGGGATTAGACTGGGTGGGATATTAAAGGGTGCGGGGAGTGAGGGGGAGAGTGGGATTAGACTGGGTGGGATATTAAAGGGTCGGGGAGTGAGGGGGAGAGTGGGATTAGACTGGGTGGGATATTAAAGGGTACGGGGAGTGAGGGGGAGAGTGGGATTAGACTGGGTGGGATATTAAAGGGTACGGGGAGTGAGGGGGAGAGTGGGATTAGACTGGGTGGGATATTAAAGGGTGTGGGGAGTGAGGGGGAGAGTGGGATTAGACTGGGTGGGATATTAAAGGGTACGGGGAGTGAGGGGGAGAGTGGGATTAGACTGGGTGGGATATTAAAGGGTGCGGGGAGTGAGGGGGAGAGTGGGATTAGACTGGGTGGGATATTAAAGGGTACGGGGAGTGAGGGGGAGAGTGGGATTAGACTGGGTGGGATATTAAAGGGTGCGGGGAGTGAGGGGGAGAGTGGGATTAGACTGGGTGGGATATTAAAGGGTACGGGGAGTGAGGGGGAGAGTGGGATTAGACTGGGTGGGATATTAAAGGGTACGGGGAGTGAGGGGGAGAGTGGGATTAGACTGGGTGGGATATTAAAGGGTATGGGGAGTGAGGGGGAGAGTGGGATTAGACTGGGTGGGATATTAAAGGGTGCGGGGAGTGAGGGGGAGAGTGGGATTAGACTGGGTGGGATATTAAAGGGTGCGGGGAGTGAGGGGGAGAGTGGGATTAGACTGGGTGGGATATTAAAGGGTGCGGGGAGTGAGGGGGAGAGTGGGATTAGACTGGGTGGGATATTAAAGGGTGCGGGGAGTGAGGGGGAGAGTGGGATTAGACTGGGTGGGATATTAAAGGGTGCGGGGAGTGAGGGGGAGAGTGGGATTAGACTGGGTGGGATATTAAAGGGTACGGGGAGTGAGGGGGAGAGTGGGATTAGACTGGGTGGGATATTAAAGGGTGTGGGGAGTGAGGGGGAGAGTGGGATTAGACTGGGTGGGATATTAAAGGGTGTGGGGAGTGAGGGGGAGAGTGGGATTAGACTGGGTGGGATATTAAAGGGTAGGGGAGTGAGGGGGAGAGTGGGATTAGACTGGGTGGGATATTAAAGGGTACGGGGAGTGAGGGGGAGAGTGGGATTAGACTGGGTGGGATATTAAAGGGTGCGGGGAGTGAGGGGAGAGTGGGATTAGACTGGGTGGGATATTAAAGGGTACGGGGAGTGAGGGGGAGAGTGGGATTAGACTGGGTGGGATATTAAAGGGTCGGGGAGTGAGGGGGAGAGTGGGATTAGACTGGGTGGGATATTAAAGGGTACGGGGAGTGAGGGGGAGAGTGGGATTAGACTGGGTGGGATATTAAAGGGTACGGGGAGTGAGGGGGAGAGTGGGATTAGACTGGGTGGGATATTAAAGGGTGCGGGGAGTGAGGGGGAGAGTGGGATTAGACTGGGTGGGATATTAAAGGGTGCGGGGAGTGAGGGGGAGAGTGGGATTAGACTGGGTGGGATATTAAAGGGTGCGGGGAGTGAGGGGGAGAGTGGGATTAGACTGGGTGGGATATTAAAGGGTGTGGGGAGTGAGGGGGAGAGTGGGATTAGACTGGGTGGGATATTAAAGGGTGCGGGGAGTGAGGGGGAGAGTGGGATTAGACTGGGTGGGATATTAAAGGGTACGGGGAGTGAGGGGGAGAGTGGGATTAGACTGGGTGGGATATTAAAGGGTACGGGGAGTGAGGGGGAGAGTGGGATTAGACTGGGTGGGATATTAAAGGGTACGGGGAGTGAGGGGGAGAGTGGGATTAGACTGGGTGGGATATTAAAGGGTACGGGGAGTGAGGGGGAGAGTGGGATTAGACTGGGTGGGATATTAAAGGGTACGGGGAGTGAGGGGGAGAGTGGGATTAGACTGGGTGGGATATTAAAGGGTACGGGGAGTGAGGGGGAGAGTGGGATTAGACTGGGTGGGATATTAAAGGGTACGGGGAGTGAGGGGGAGAGTGGGATTAGACTGGGTGGGATATTAAAGGGTGCGGGGAGTGAGGGGGAGAGTGGGATTAGACTGGGTGGGATATTAAAGGGTGCGGGGAGTGAGGGGGAGAGTGGGATTAGACTGGGTGGGATATTAAAGGGTGTGGGGAGTGAGGGGGAGAGTGGGATTAGACTGGGTGGGATATTAAAGGGTTCGGGGAGTGAGGGGGAGAGTGGGATTAGACTGGGTGGGATATTAAAGGGTGCGGGGAGTGAGGGGGAGAGTGGGATTAGACTGGGTGGGATATTAAAGGGTACGGGGAGTGAGGGGGAGAGTGGGATTAGACTGGGTGGGATATTAAAGGGTGCGGGGAGTGAGGGGGAGAGTGGGATTAGACTGGGTGGGATATTAAAGGGTGCGGGGAGTGAGGGGGAGAGTGGGATTAGACTGGGTGGGATATTAAAGGGTACGGGGAGTGAGGGGGAGAGTGGGATTAGACTGGGTGGGATATTAAAGGGTGCGGGGAGTGAGGGGGAGAGTGGGATTAGACTGGGTGGGATATTAAAGGGTGCGGGGAGTGAGGGGGAGAGTGGGATTAGACTGGGTGGGATATTAAAGGGTACGGGGAGTGAGGGGGAGAGTGGGATTAGACTGGGTGGGATATTAAAGGGTAGGGGAGTGAGGGGGAGAGTGGGATTAGACTGGGTGGGATATTAAAGGGTACGGGGAGTGAGGGGGAGAGTGGGATTAGACTGGGTGGGATATTAAAGGGTGTGGGGAGTGAGGGGGAGAGTGGGATTAGACTGGGTGGGATATTAAAGGGTACGGGGAGTGAGGGGGAGAGTGGGATTAGACTGGGTGGGATATTAAAGGGTACGGGGAGTGAGGGGGAGAGTGGGATTAGACTGGGTGGGATATTAAAGGGTGAGGGGAGTGAGGGGGAGAGTGGGATTAGACTGGGTGGGATATTAAAGGGTACGGGGAGTGAGGGGGAGAGTGGGATTAGACTGGGTGGGATATTAAAGGGTACGGGGAGTGAGGGGGAGAGTGGGATTAGACTGGGTGGGATATTAAAGGGTGCGGGGAGTGAGGGGGAGAGTGGGATTAGACTGGGTGGGATATTAAAGGGTACGGGGAGTGAGGGGGAGAGTGGGATTAGACTGGGTGGGATATTAAAGGGTGCGGGGAGTGAGGGGGAGAGTGGGATTAGACTGGGTGGGATATTAAAGGGTGCGGGGAGTGAGGGGGAGAGTGGGATTAGACTGGGTGGGATATTAAAGGGTACGGGGAGTGAGGGGGAGAGTGGGATTAGACTGGGTGGGATATTAAAGGGTACGGGGAGTGAGGGGGAGAGTGGGATTAGACTGGGTGGGATATTAAAGGGTGCGGGGAGTGAGGGGGAGAGTGGGATTAGACTGGGTGGGATATTAAAGGGTGCGGGGAGTGAGGGGGAGAGTGGGATTAGACTGGGTGGGATATTAAAGGGTGCGGGGAGTGAGGGGGAGAGTGGGATTAGACTGGGTGGGATATTAAAGGGTGCGGGGAGTGAGGGGGAGAGTGGGATTAGACTGGGTGGGATATTAAAGGGTGCGGGGAGTGAGGGGGAGAGTGGGATTAGACTGGGTGGGATATTAAAGGGTGCGGGGAGTGAGGGGGAGAGTGGGATTAGACTGGGTGGGATATTAAAGGGTACGGGGAGTGAGGGGGAGAGTGGGATTAGACTGGGTGGGATATTAAAGGGTGTGGGGAGTGAGGGGGAGAGTGGGATTAGACTGGGTGGGATATTAAAGGGTGCGGGGAGTGAGGGGGAGAGTGGGATTAGACTGGGTGGGATATTAAAGGGTGTGGGGAGTGAGGGGGAGAGTGGGATTAGACTGGGTGGGATATTAAAGGGTGTGGGGAGTGAGGGGGAGAGTGGGATTAGACTGGGTGGGATATTAAAGGGTGCGGGGAGTGAGGGGGAGAGTGGGATTAGACTGGGTGGGATATTAAAGGGTACGGGGAGTGAGGGGGAGAGTGGGATTAGACTGGGTGGGATATTAAAGGGTGCGGGGAGTGAGGGGGAGAGTGGGATTAGACTGGGTGGGATATTAAAGGGTGTGGGGAGTGAGGGGGAGAGTGGGATTAGACTGGGTGGGATATTAAAGGGTACGGGGAGTGAGGGGGAGAGTGGGATTAGACTGGGTGGGATATTAAAGGGTGCGGGGAGTGAGGGGGAGAGTGGGATTAGACTGGGTGGGATATTAAAGGGTCGGGGAGTGAGGGGGAGAGTGGGATTAGACTGGGTGGGATATTAAAGGGTGCGGGGAGTGAGGGGGAGAGTGGGATTAGACTGGGTGGGATATTAAAGGGTGCGGGGAGTGAGGGGGAGAGTGGGATTAGACTGGGTGGGATATTAAAGGGTGCGGGGAGTGAGGGGGAGAGTGGGATTAGACTGGGTGGGATATTAAAGGGTTCGGGGAGTGAGGGGGAGAGTGGGATTAGACTGGGTGGGATATTAAAGGGTACGGGGAGTGAGGGGGAGAGTGGGATTAGACTGGGTGGGATATTAAAGGGTACGGGGAGTGAGGGGGAGAGTGGGATTAGACTGGGTGGGATATTAAAGGGTACGGGGAGTGAGGGGGAGAGTGGGATTAGACTGGGTGGGATATTAAAGGGTACGGGGAGTGAGGGGGAGAGTGGGATTAGACTGGGTGGGATATTAAAGGGTACGGGGAGTGAGGGGGAGAGTGGGATTAGACTGGGTGGGATATTAAAGGGTGCGGGGAGTGAGGGGGAGAGTGGGATTAGACTGGGTGGGATATTAAAGGGTGCGGGGAGTGAGGGGGAGAGTGGGATTAGACTGGGTGGGATATTAAAGGGTAGGGGAGTGAGGGGGAGAGTGGGATTAGACTGGGTGGGATATTAAAGGGTGCGGGGAGTGAGGGGGAGAGTGGGATTAGACTGGGTGGGATATTAAAGGGTACGGGGAGTGAGGGGGAGAGTGGGATTAGACTGGGTGGGATATTAAAGGGTGCGGGGAGTGAGGGGGAGAGTGGGATTAGACTGGGTGGGATATTAAAGGGTACGGGGAGTGAGGGGGAGAGTGGGATTAGACTGGGTGGGATATTAAAGGGTGCGGGGAGTGAGGGGGAGAGTGGGATTAGACTGGGTGGGATATTAAAGGGTGCGGGGAGTGAGGGGGAGAGTGGGATTAGACTGGGTGGGATATTAAAGGGTGCGGGGAGTGAGGGGGAGAGTGGGATTAGACTGGGTGGGATATTAAAGGGTGCGGGGAGTGAGGGGGAGAGTGGGATTAGACTGGGTGGGATATTAAAGGGTGCGGGGAGTGAGGGGGAGAGTGGGATTAGACTGGGTGGGATATTAAAGGGTAGGGGAGTGAGGGGGAGAGTGGGATTAGACTGGGTGGGATATTAAAGGGTGCGGGGAGTGAGGGGGAGAGTGGGATTAGACTGGGTGGGATATTAAAGGGTACGGGGAGTGAGGGGGAGAGTGGGATTAGACTGGGTGGGATATTAAAGGGTGCGGGGAGTGAGGGGGAGAGTGGGATTAGACTGGGTGGGATATTAAAGGGTGCGGGGAGTGAGGGGGAGAGTGGGATTAGACTGGGTGGGATATTAAAGGGTGCGGGGAGTGAGGGGGAGAGTGGGATTAGACTGGGTGGGATATTAAAGGGTGCGGGGAGTGAGGGGGAGAGTGGGATTAGACTGGGTGGGATATTAAAGGGTGCGGGGAGTGAGGGGGAGAGTGGGATTAGACTGGGTGGGATATTAAAGGGTGCGGGGAGTGAGGGGGAGAGTGGGATTAGACTGGGTGGGATATTAAAGGGTGCGGGGAGTGAGGGGGAGAGTGGGATTAGACTGGGTGGGATATTAAAGGGTGCGGGGAGTGAGGGGGAGAGTGGGATTAGACTGGGTGGGATATTAAAGGGTGCGGGGAGTGAGGGGGAGAGTGGGATTAGACTGGGTGGGATATTAAAGGGTACGGGGAGTGAGGGGGAGAGTGGGATTAGACTGGGTGGGATATTAAAGGGTGCGGGGAGTGAGGGGAGAGTGGGATTAGACTGGGTGGGATATTAAAGGGTGCGGGGAGTGAGGGGGAGAGTGGGATTAGACTGGGTGGGATATTAAAGGGTACGGGGAGTGAGGGGGAGAGTGGGATTAGACTGGGTGGGATATTAAAGGGTGCGGGGAGTGAGGGGGAGAGTGGGATTAGACTGGGTGGGATATTAAAGGGTACGGGGAGTGAGGGGGAGAGTGGGATTAGACTGGGTGGGATATTAAAGGGTGCGGGGAGTGAGGGGGAGAGTGGGATTAGACTGGGTGGGATATTAAAGGGTGCGGGGAGTGAGGGGGAGAGTGGGATTAGACTGGGTGGGATATTAAAGGGTAGGGGAGTGAGGGGGAGAGTGGGATTAGACTGGGTGGGATATTAAAGGGTACGGGGAGTGAGGGGGAGAGTGGGATTAGACTGGGTGGGATATTAAAGGGTGCGGGGAGTGAGGGGGAGAGTGGGATTAGACTGGGTGGGATATTAAAGGGTGCGGGGAGTGAGGGGGAGAGTGGGATTAGACTGGGTGGGATATTAAAGGGTGTGGGGAGTGAGGGGGAGAGTGGGATTAGACTGGGTGGGATATTAAAGGGTACGGGGAGTGAGGGGGAGAGTGGGATTAGACTGGGTGGGATATTAAAGGGTGTGGGGAGTGAGGGGGAGAGTGGGATTAGACTGGGTGGGATATTAAAGGGTGTGGGGAGTGAGGGGGAGAGTGGGATTAGACTGGGTGGGATATTAAAGGGTGCGGGGAGTGAGGGGGAGAGTGGGATTAGACTGGGTGGGATATTAAAGGGTGTGGGGAGTGAGGGGGAGAGTGGGATTAGACTGGGTGGGATATTAAAGGGTACGGGGAGTGAGGGGGAGAGTGGGATTAGACTGGGTGGGATATTAAAGGGTACGGGGAGTGAGGGGGAGAGTGGGATTAGACTGGGTGGGATATTAAAGGGTGCGGGGAGTGAGGGGGAGAGTGGGATTAGACTGGGTGGGATATTAAAGGGTGTGGGGAGTGAGGGGGAGAGTGGGATTAGACTGGGTGGGATATTAAAGGGTACGGGGAGTGAGGGGGAGAGTGGGATTAGACTGGGTGGGATATTAAAGGGTGCGGGGAGTGAGGGGGAGAGTGGGATTAGACTGGGTGGGATATTAAAGGGTGCGGGGAGTGAGGGGGAGAGTGGGATTAGACTGGGTGGGATATTAAAGGGTGCGGGGAGTGAGGGGGAGAGTGGGATTAGACTGGGTGGGATATTAAAGGGTGTGGGGAGTGAGGGGGAGAGTGGGATTAGACTGGGTGGGATATTAAAGGGTGCGGGGAGTGAGGGGGAGAGTGGGATTAGACTGGGTGGGATATTAAAGGGTGCGGGGAGTGAGGGGGAGAGTGGGATTAGACTGGGTGGGATATTAAAGGGTGCGGGGAGTGAGGGGGAGAGTGGGATTAGACTGGGTGGGATATTAAAGGGTACGGGGAGTGAGGGGGAGAGTGGGATTAGACTGGGTGGGATATTAAAGGGTATGGGGAGTGAGGGGGAGAGTGGGATTAGACTGGGTGGGATATTAAAGGGTACGGGGAGTGAGGGGGAGAGTGGGATTAGACTGGGTGGGATATTAAAGGGTACGGGGAGTGAGGGGAGAGTGGGATTAGACTGGGTGGGATATTAAAGGGTACGGGGAGTGAGGGGGAGAGTGGGATTAGACTGGGTGGGATATTAAAGGGTATGGGGAGTGAGGGGGAGAGTGGGATTAGACTGGGTGGGATATTAAAGGGTACGGGGAGTGAGGGGGAGAGTGGGATTAGACTGGGTGGGATATTAAAGGGTGTGGGGAGTGAGGGGGAGAGTGGGATTAGACTGGGTGGGATATTAAAGGGTGTGGGGAGTGAGGGGGAGAGTGGGATTAGACTGGGTGGGATATTAAAGGGTATGGGGAGTGAGGGGGAGAGTGGGATTAGACTGGGTGGGATATTAAAGGGTGCGGGGAGTGAGGGGGAGAGTGGGATTAGACTGGGTGGGATATTAAAGGGTGCGGGAGTGAGGGGGAGAGTGGGATTAGACTGGGTGGGATATTAAAGGGTGCGGGGAGTGAGGGGGAGAGTGGGATTAGACTGGGTGGGATATTAAAGGGTGCGGGGAGTGAGGGGGAGAGTGGGATTAGACTGGGTGGGATATTAAAGGGTGCGGGGAGTGAGGGGGAGAGTGGGATTAGACTGGGTGGGATATTAAAGGGTGCGGGGAGTGAGGGGGAGAGTGGGATTAGACTGGGTGGGATATTAAAGGGTGCGGGGAGTGAGGGGGAGAGTGGGATTAGACTGGGTGGGATATTAAAGGGTGAGGGGAGTGAGGGGGAGAGTGGGATTAGACTGGGTGGGATATTAAAGGGTGTGGGGAGTGAGGGGGAGAGTGGGATTAGACTGGGTGGGATATTAAAGGGTACGGGGAGTGAGGGGGAGAGTGGGATTAGACTGGGTGGGATATTAAAGGGTGTGGGGAGTGAGGGGGAGAGTGGGATTAGACTGGGTGGGATATTAAAGGGTGTGGGGAGTGAGGGGGAGAGTGGGATTAGACTGGGTGGGATATTAAAGGGTGTGGGGAGTGAGGGGGAGAGTGGGATTAGACTGGGTGGGATATTAAAGGGTCGGGGAGTGAGGGGGAGAGTGGGATTAGACTGGGTGGGATATTAAAGGGTACGGGGAGTGAGGGGGAGAGTGGGATTAGACTGGGTGGGATATTAAAGGGTGCGGGGAGTGAGGGGGAGAGTGGGATTAGACTGGGTGGGATATTAAAGGGTGCGGGGAGTGAGGGGGAGAGTGGGATTAGACTGGGTGGGATATTAAAGGGTGCGGGGAGTGAGGGGGAGAGTGGGATTAGACTGGGTGGGATATTAAAGGGTGCGGGGAGTGAGGGGGAGAGTGGGATTAGACTGGGTGGGATATTAAAGGGTGCGGGGAGTGAGGGGGAGAGTGGGATTAGACTGGGTGGGATATTAAAGGGTACGGGGAGTGAGGGGGAGAGTGGGATTAGACTGGGTGGGATATTAAAGGGTGTGGGGAGTGAGGGGGAGAGTGGGATTAGACTGGGTGGGATATTAAAGGGTGCGGGGAGTGAGGGGGAGAGTGGGATTAGACTGGGTGGGATATTAAAGGGTAGGGGAGTGAGGGGGAGAGTGGGATTAGACTGGGTGGGATATTAAAGGGTGCGGGGAGTGAGGGGGAGAGTGGGATTAGACTGGGTGGGATATTAAAGGGTACGGGGAGTGAGGGGGAGAGTGGGATTAGACTGGGTGGGATATTAAAGGGTGCGGGGAGTGAGGGGAGAGTGGGATTAGACTGGGTGGGATATTAAAGGGTGTGGGGAGTGAGGGGGAGAGTGGGATTAGACTGGGTGGGATATTAAAGGGTGCGGGGAGTGAGGGGGAGAGTGGGATTAGACTGGGTGGGATATTAAAGGGTGTGGGGAGTGAGGGGGAGAGTGGGATTAGACTGGGTGGGATATTAAAGGGTACGGGGAGTGAGGGGGAGAGTGGGATTAGACTGGGTGGGATATTAAAGGGTGCGGGGAGTGAGGGGGAGAGTGGGATTAGACTGGGTGGGATATTAAAGGGTGCGGGGAGTGAGGGGGAGAGTGGGATTAGACTGGGTGGGATATTAAAGGGTGTGGGGAGTGAGGGGGAGAGTGGGATTAGACTGGGTGGGATATTAAAGGGTGCGGGGAGTGAGGGGGAGAGTGGGATTAGACTGGGTGGGATATTAAAGGGTGCGGGGAGTGAGGGGGAGAGTGGGATTAGACTGGGTGGGATATTAAAGGGTTCGGGGAGTGAGGGGGAGAGTGGGATTAGACTGGGTGGGATATTAAAGGGTGCGGGGAGTGAGGGGGAGAGTGGGATTAGACTGGGTGGGATATTAAAGGGTGTGGGGAGTGAGGGGGAGAGTGGGATTAGACTGGGTGGGATATTAAAGGGTGCGGGGAGTGAGGGGGAGAGTGGGATTAGACTGGGTGGGATATTAAAGGGTGCGGGGAGTGAGGGGGAGAGTGGGATTAGACTGGGTGGGATATTAAAGGGTACGGGGAGTGAGGGGGAGAGTGGGATTAGACTGGGTGGGATATTAAAGGGTACGGGGAGTGAGGGGGAGAGTGGGATTAGACTGGGTGGGATATTAAAGGGTACGGGGAGTGAGGGGGAGAGTGGGATTAGACTGGGTGGGATATTAAAGGGTACGGGGAGTGAGGGGGAGAGTGGGATTAGACTGGGTGGGATATTAAAGGGTACGGGGAGTGAGGGGGAGAGTGGGATTAGACTGGGTGGGATATTAAAGGGTACGGGGAGTGAGGGGGAGAGTGGGATTAGACTGGGTGGGATATTAAAGGGTGCGGGGAGTGAGGGGGAGAGTGGGATTAGACTGGGTGGGATATTAAAGGGTGCGGGGAGTGAGGGGGAGAGTGGGATTAGACTGGGTGGGATATTAAAGGGTGCGGGGG
>JASTWF010000150.1:802500-943167 GCA_030390025.1 Squalus acanthias | reverse complement strand
ACTCTCTCTCCCTCTCTCTCACACACATTCACTCTCTCTCCCTCTGTCACACACGTTCACTCTCTCTCACTCTCTCACACACATTCACTCTCTCTCCCACTCTCACAAAAATTCACTCTCTCTCTCCCTCTCTCACACACATTCACACTCTCTCCCTCACTCTCACACACAGTCGCTATCTCTCCCTCTCTATTCTTCTCTCACACACATTCACTCTCTTCCCCTCTCTCACACACATTTACTCTCTCTCCCTCTCTCTCACACACATTCACGCTCTCTACCTCTCTGACACACATTCACTCTATCTCCCTCTCTCACACACATTCTCTCTATCTCCCTCTGTCTCACACACATTCACTCTCTCTCTCCCTCTCTCTGACACATTCACACTCTCTCCCTCACTCTCACACACATTCGATGTCTCTCCCTCTCTATTCCTCTCTCACACACATTCACTCTCTTTCCCTCTCTCACACACATTCACTCTCTCTACCTCTCTGACACACGTTCACACTCTCTCCCTCTCTCTCACACACATTCACTCTCTCTCACTGTCTCTCACAAACATTCACTCTCACTTCCTCTCTCTTACACACATTCACTCACTCTCCCTCTCTCACACACATTCACTCTCTCTCCCTCTCTCTCTCACACACATTCACTCTCTGTCCCTCTCTCACTCTCTCACACCCATTCACTCTCTCTCCCTCTCTCTCACACACATTCACTCTCCCTCCCTCTCTCACACACACGTTCAATCTCTCTCCCTCTGTCACACATTCACTCTCTCTCCCACTCTCTCACACACGTTATCTCTCTCTCCCTCTCTCACACACATTCAATCTATCTCCCTCTTTCTCACACACATTCACTCTATCTCCCTCTCTCTCACAGCCATTCACTCTCGTTCCCTCTCTCCCACACACATTCACATTCACTCTCTCTCAATCTCTCCCACACATTCACTCTCTTTCCCTCTCTCTCACACACATTTACTCTCTCTTCCTCTCTCTCGCAAACATTCATTCTCTCTACCTCTCTCTCACACACATTCACCCTCTACCTCTCTCTCACACGCATTCACTCTCTCCCTCTCTCACACACATTCACACTCTCTCCCTCTCTCTCACACACATTCACTGTCTCTCCCTCTCTCACACACACATTCACACTCTCTCCCTCTCTCACACACATTCACACTCTCTCCCTCTCTCTCACACACATTCACTCTCTCTCACTCTCACACTCTCTCTCTCTCTCTGTTACAGCTAACTTGGCAGTGATTGTGATCCTGTCCCGAGGAAGGTGCGGTCTCTCCAGATGTGTCACTTGGTACCTGTTGTCCATGGCTTTTACGGATCTCCTCGTCATTATCACCGCTGTGATATTAAACCGGATTGTTATTTATTTCCCATTCAGTTTACTGTCCCTCACTCCGGTCTGTAGTCTCCATGTTGCTCTAGTCTATGCAGTAATAGACAGTTCTGTCTGGTTCACGGTCGCTTTCACCTTTGATCGATTTGTGGCCATTTGTTGCCAGAAGCTGAAAACAAAATATTGCACCGAGAAAACGGTGGCAGTGGTTATAGGAACGGTCTGTGCCCTGAGCTGCTTCAAAAATACCTTCATGTATTTTTCATCTGAACCTTTGTACACAATTAACAACATACCCTGGTTCTACAGCATAAAATTAACATATTATACCTCACCTGCATGGATCGTATTTGACTGGATTCACCACATTTTAACCCCGTGTCTCCCATTCATTCTGATTTTGCTGCTCAATGCTTTAACCGTCAGACACATTCTAGCGGCCAGTAGAGCCCGCAGGAGACTCCGGGCCCACAGCAATGGAGAGAATCAGAGTGACCCAGAGATGGAGAGCAGGAAAAGGTCCATCGTCTTACTCTTCTGTATCTCGGGCTATTTCATCCTGTTACATGTGTTATTACTGAGAACTTTCCTCTCTGTCCAAATTGCGAAAGTTCCTTATTTCTCAGGTTCCAATTTCAATGAATCAGCTTTTATTCTGGAGGAAATCGGAATTATGCTTCAGTTTTTGAGTTCCTGCATCAACCCGTTTATTTATGCAGGGACCCAGAGTAAATTCAGAGAGGAGTTAAAGAATGGGGTGAAATAACCACTGAGTCTAATTTTTAAATTATTTAAATGATGAAAATAGTAAATTATATCATGAATTGCACCTTTTTATCCACGTTGTGCTCTTTTTGTCCATGTCAGACACGACATCCCCTCCCAGATACACAGTCACTCACTCTAAGATCCTTACCCAATGTGAATTTAAGAATGTATGAGGAACACTGCATCAGCGCACAATTCAGTGTTGTAACCCGTTCTCAGTTAGTTTCCAGTTCTCTTGTCGGTGCTGACTCAGGCTTGGTACATTCCCACCAGCCCCGAGGGCCCTGGAGTATCTCTACATTCATGTGGAGTCAGGCCTCTGATCTGTGATTGGATATCAAGTTTAACTGTTTAATGAAGGGCCCAATTTCCCTCCTGGGAATGGTTTGGGTCTTGAGGGTCGGATACGCTCTGAAATGGGAGCACGCGCTGTCCCCACACATTGTTCTCCGCTCACTGGGCACCGCCCCACAGCCGCACTCCTGTGTCCATAAACACAGGAACAGAGGAATTGCTGGAGGATAAAGACAAAGGGCCATCCATAACACTTTCTGCTCTTTTCAATGGACAATTATGACGACACCCCCATTGTTATTAAACAACATAAAATTGATCTAACGATCGTTGTAAAGGGGCACAAACAATAATCATAATAATCATACAAATAGGAAACTTATCAAATTAAATGAGAATTTTATCTTCACTCTTCTTTATGCACTCCAGTCCAGTTCGCTTCCTACCATCCTGGTAGTTCCCCGATACAATGATAATGAAGTTGTTGCCTAGTCACAGCGATCAATCTCTGTCGATTAGTCTACAACAGACCCAGAAATGAGGTGAGGAAAACCCCAGTGGTGGAGAGCTTTAGGAACCATAGGACCACTGTCACCTGTTCCTCCCGAACCCGCTGCACTTACCACATGTCATGTCTCTAATTACTTACATAATCTGTCCCAAGAGTTATACTAGGAATGATGTCTATTTAATTTGCATTGTAGAAATCAACACTAACTGCTTCCACCGTCTCCCTAGGCAGCCTGTCCATAGATTGATCACTCACTCAATGAAATACTGTTTCAGCAGATTGGGTTTGCATTGACCCCCTTCAAGCGCAGGCCGTGTCCTCTGGTTCTACTGTCTGGACAAGGTGAAATAACTTGCCGTGCTCCACATTATCTGGTCCCTTTAGAATCCTAAAAACAGCAAATATATCACCTTTCGACATTATCTTTCCAGGGAGAACTTGCTCAATTTACAGAATCGCTCCTCACAATCCAATCCCTCCATCCTCCAGTAATTCTGGTCACTCTCATCCGTGTCCGTTCAATAGCTGAAATACCCTGTGGTGTCCAGAGCTGTACACAGTAGTCTGAGCCCGGTTGCACCAATGATTTATAAAGGGGGTCAGGATTGCCTCGCTATCTCGGCTCAATATTGACCTTTTAATACAGCCCAACGTCTGATTTGCTTTACTCATTGTTGCGATAGCTTCGATTTATTGTCAATAAGACCCCCAGATCTCTTTCACTTTCTATGGATATTAATTTGTTTTCATGTAAGTGATAGTCCCTTCCTGGATTTCTTGTCTCCATGTGACGCACTTTGCCTTTCTCCACAACTGTCGCCTGTCCGCCCAATTCCCCAGTATTTAAATCCTCCTGTAGTTTATCCTCCTCAGCTTTGCAGTCTAACACCTTCACCAGCTTTGTTTCATCTGAAAGTGTTGCCATTGTTCTTGTGTCTCCAAGCTCCAAGTCAGTTATAAAGATAGTGAACGAAAAAGGTACAAACCAGATCTCTGTGGGACCCCACTGGTAACATTCTCCCAGTCCGATGACAATCCTTGTATCACCACTCTCTGGGGTCTATCGGTGCACTAATTACACATCCCTCGTAAAATATTCTCTCTGATTCTCACGATCTTTCTTTTCAGGCCCATCCTTTCCACAGGAAGTGTATAAAAGTCCTGACTGAAGCGAGGTACACCTCACCCACTGCCTCATCTCTGCCCAGCTCCTTTTTCACACCCACAAAGAGAACTAGTGAACTAGATTGGTAAGGCCTCCCCTTCATGAACAGATACTGGTTATATTTTATGATGATTTTTCTGTCCAGATGCTCGATGATCTTATCTTTAATCAAGGTTTCCATGACTTTACTCACAACGGACCTCTAACTCACTGCTCTGTAGATTCCTCTCACCTTTGCTACCATTTTTCTTTAAAAAAAAATAGACATAGCCTCTGCCACTCTCCAGTCCCTGGCAAATCTGCAGTATTCAATAATTTCTCAGAGATTTATGCCCGAGTTCCTGCAATTTTCTCTCCTATCTCCACAAGGATCGTCGGATGAATGTTACCCAGCCGCTGAGATTGATTCATGTAAAGATTGTACAGCTCTTGAATAGTGTCACAGCTTAACTCTGAAGGAGAGGGAGGGGAACCAGTGAGTGTAGAACTGAACCCAGCCAGAGTCAGCACCTTTAGGGGAGGAGAACCAGTGAGTTTAGAACTGAACCCAGCCAGAGTCAGCACCTTCAGGGGAAGAGAGGGAGGGGAACCAGTGAGTGTAGAACTGAACCAAGCCAGAGTCAGCACCTTCAGCAGAGGAGAGGGAGGGGAACCAGTGAGTGTAGAACTGAACCCAGACAGAGTCTGCACCTTCAGGGGAGGAGATGGAGGGGAACCAGTGAGTGTAGAACTGAACCCAGCCAGAGTCAGCACCTTCAGGGGAAGAGAGGGAGGGGAACCAGTGAGTGTGGAACTGAATCCAGCCAGAGTCAGCACCTTCAGGGGCGGAGAGGGAGGGGAACCAGTGAGTGCAGAACTGAACTCAGCCAGATACAGCACCTTCAGGGGAGGAGAGGGAGGGGAACCAGTGAGTGTAGAACTGAACCCAGGCAGAGTCAGCACCTTCAGGGGAGGAGAGGGAGGGGAACCAGTGAGTGTGGAACTGAACCCAGCCAGAGTCAGCACCTTCAGGGGAGGAGAGGGAGGGGAACCAGTGAGTGTAGAACTGAACCCAGCCAGAGTCAGCACCTTCAGGGGAGGAGAGGGAGGGGAACCAGTGACTGTAGAACTGAACACAGCCAGAGTCAGCACCTTCAGGGGAGGAGAGAGAGCAACCAGTGAGTGTAGAACTGAACCCAGCCAGAGTCAGCACCTTCAGGGGAGGAGAGGGAGGCGAACCAGTGAGTGTGGAACTGAACCCAGCCAGAGTCAGCACCTTCAGGGGAGGAGAGGGAGGGGAACAAGTGGGTGTAGAACTGAACCCAGCCAGAGTCAGTACCTTCAGGGGAGGAGAGGGAGGGGAACCAGTGAGTGTGGAACTGAACTCAGCCAGAGTCAGCACCTTCAGGGGAGGAGAGGGAGGGGAACAAGTGGGTGTAGATCTGACCCCAGCCGGAGTCCGCACCTTCAGGGGAGGAGAGGGAGGGGAACAAGTGGGTGTAGATCTGACCCCAGCCGGAGTCAGCACCTTCAGGGGAGGAGAGGGAGTGTCGGGCAGCAGAATTGCGGCCAGAGCCCCTGCTATTTCCAAACTTCGTCCACTCAACAACCGAGGATGTATCCTATTCGGACCTGGTGACTTTTCTATTTCGTTCACTGCCAACCTATGCATCTATTTTTGTACTATCTAAATGCTCCACCCTCTTCTTTTACTGTTACAGTGACAGGTTTATCATCTTTTCTGAAGACAGATTCAAATCAATCACATATTGGGCCAAATATTCATCCCGGTGCGCGAGAGTACGCACTGCGTACTCTCACGTATTCTCTCTCCAATTGCCGGTTTTCTGCATGCCCTGCGCATGCGCTGAAAACCGGCAATTGGTCTTTTGAAAAGGGGGCGGTTCCTCGGTGCATCGCCTGCGCGCTACAGGCTGCGCGCACGCTGTGCACTTCATGCTTTGGACGCGCAGGTAAGGACGGTAGATTTTAGAAATGGAAAAAGGAGGAGTAAGACCCACTTTTAACAAGGTAAGTAGTGAGTTAAGTATTTTTTTGAATTTTTTTTAACAGGTATATCTTTTTTAGAGACTTTAAAGACAGGTAAGTTTATTTTTATAACTTTTTAAAAGACTTTAAATTCTTTCAAAAATTTATTTTTTTATTTAAAATGGTTAATTTATTTAACTATACTTATTTTATTAATGAGATGGTTTTTTTTTAAATTTAATTGAGGTTTAGCTGTTATTTTGGGGGGGTGTAAGATTCATAGATTTCACAGCACGCATGTGAAACTTATGAATGGAAGATGGTGCGCTGCCATTGGCTCTAACTGAGTCACGTGATCCCACAGCTCGCACGAATTCACTACGCCGGTGGGATACGCAAGCACTGCCCAGCTGATGTCTGGAACATCAAGTTCGTGCGAGCTGGATCTGAAAAAGCGCAAGCGGAGTGAGAGAGCGCGGGGAAGCCTTACCCCCGCGGGAACAGAGCGAGATCAATTTCTGGGCCATTGTCTGCATTTAATGTAAGCGTTTAATGAATTTACATTATCAGTCATTGAGTGGTTGACAAAACATTATTATCAATTATTTAATTGTCTCGGATTATTAATGAATTTGTGTTTACACCGAAAAATATACACACCTCCCTGGTGACTGTACCTTGATGTGCTGGGAGGGCTTGCGGGCTACCCTGACCCTGAAAGCTATGCACCAAGAGTACAACGAAAGTCATGAAAGAGAAAAACCCAGAATTATGGTGGATTCAATAACAAAAGGCATCCCTGGAGATGAAGGAATATAGAGCCCTATATTCAAGATTGCTGTCGACACTGTTAGGTGTAGATGGATTCAAACTAAACGCGTGGAGTGTAAAAATGAACATAAAGGTGGCACTGAAAAATTTCGAGTTGAATATGGCAACAGAAGGGAAGGTCAGTAATTTGTTCTTTTTAGTCGCATTAAGAGAAAAAGTGAACAGATGAATGAAGTGAGATCGGGTGAGGGTCTGATAACTGATGATCATACACATGATAACTGATGATCATACACATGATAACTGATGCTACATACACATGATAACTAATGATCATACACATGATAAATGATGTGACATACAGATGATAACTGATGCTACATACACATGATAACTGATGATCATACACATGATAACTGATGCTACATACCCATGATAACTGATGCTCCATACACAAGGTAACTGATTCTACATACACATGATAACTGATTATACATACACATGATAACTGTTTCTACATACACAAGATAACTGATTCTACATACACATGATAACTGATTCTACATACACATGATAACTGATTCTACATGCACATGATAACTGATGCTACATACACATGTTAACTGATGATCATACACATGATAACTGATGCTCTATACACATGATAACTGATGCTACATAAACATGATAACTGATGCTATATACACATGATAACTGATGCTACATAAACATGATAACTGATGGTACATACACATGATAACTGATGCTACATACACATGATAACTGATGCTCCATACACATGATAACTGATGCTCCATACACATGATGGCCCAGTAATTCGCCTCTCCGCCTTGCCACGGGGGTAAGGATTGCGCGCGCTCTTACCTACCGCGCCTGCCGTTGTGTTTTGGGCCCGCGGGAAATTCGGGTCCTGGGCCTCTCCCAACTGCCGGCGCGCAGTGCTTGCGTGTTCCAGGGGCGCAGTTAGTGCGATGCGTCCTCTGAGATCACGTGGGCCATGGAGAGCCAATGGCAGCAGACCATCATTCATTCATAGATTTGACAGGAGATCTGTCAAATCTTTGAATTGAAATCGGCCCCAGAAGAACAGCTAAACTTAAAATATTTTTTTTAAAAAACCATCACATTTATAAAATAACTATAGTTAAATAAATTAACCACTTTAAACAAAAATTTAAATTTTTGAAAAAATTAAAATACTTTTTAACAGTGATTAAAATAAACTTACCTTCCTTTAAAGTATCTAAAAAAGATAAACCTGTTGAAAAAAAATTAAAATTATACTTAATTAACCACGTACCTTGTTGAAAACGGGTCTTGCGCCTCCTTTTTAATACCGGAGTTTCTTCAATACTTACCCTCGCGTAGAAACCTGAAAAAAAATCTAAGTTTGCTGTGTGCGCGCAGCCTCTAACGCGCAAGCGGTTCAACTTGGAACCGCCCCCTTCACCATACCGGAAGTTCCGGTTTCCCGCGCATGCGCAGTGCATGCAGGAAACCGGCAATTCGGGAAGCATTACGGGTGAGTACACACTGTGTACACACGCGGGAAGGGCCGAATTTTTGGCCCACTTTGGCTGGGATCCGTTGTCGTTGCCCTGTGTGGATGTCATTAGTTCAATAGGTTGGGCAATGCTGGCCGCTAACAATAGGCTGGGATCCGTGGTCGTTGTCCTGTGTGGATGTCATTAGTTCAATAGCTGGGGCAATTCGGGCCGCGAACAATAGGCTGGGATCCGTGGTCGTTGCCCTGTCTGCATTCCATTAGTTCAATAGGTGGAGCATAGAATTATAGAATCATAGAAGATAGGAGCAGGAGTAGGCCATTCGGCCCCTCTAGCCTGCTCCGCCTTTCAGTGCGATCATGGCTGATCATCCAAATTCAGTACCCTGTCCCTGCTTTCTCCCCATATCCCTTGATCCCTTTAGTCTTAAGAAATATATCCAACTCCTTCTTGAATCTATTTAATGAATTGGCCTCTACTGCCTTCTGTGGCAGAGAATTCCACAGGTTCACCAGTATCTGGGTGAAGAAATTCCTCCTCATTTCTGTCCTAAATGGCTTACCCCTTATCCTTAGACCTTGACTCCTGGTTCTGGACTCCCCGACCATCGGGAACATCCTTCCTGCATCTAGTTTGTCCTGTCCTTTCAGAATTTTACAATATTTAATGAGTTCCCCTCTCATTCTTCTAAATTCCAGCGAGTATAAGCCCAATCGACCCAATCTCTCTTCATACGTCATTCCTGCCATCCCATGTATCAGCCTTGTGAATCTTCGCTGAACTCCTTCCATGGCAAGACCATCCTTCGTCAGATAAGGCGACCAAAACTGCACACAGTACTCGAGGTGTGGTCTCACCAAGGCCCTGTACAACTGCAGCAAGTCATCCTTGTTCCTGTACTCAAACCCTCTCGCTATGAAGGCCAACATACCATTTGCCTTCTTCACCGCCTGCTGCACCTGCATGCTTACCTTCAGCGACTGGTGCACAAGGACACCCAGGTCTCGTTGCACTTCCCCTGCTCCCAATCTATTGCCATTCAGATAATATACTGCCTTTCTGTTTTTGACACCAAAGTGGATAACCTCGCATTTATCCACGTTATATTGCATCTGCCACGCTTCTGATCAATCATCCAACCTGTCCAAATCATCCTGGAGTTTCTCGGCATCCTCCTCGCAGCACACACGCCCACCCAGTTTTGTGTCGTCTGCAAACTTGGAGATATTACATCTAGTTCACTTGTCTAGATCATTAATATATATTGTGAATAGCTGGGGTCCAAGGACGGATCCCTGCGGTACCCCACTAGTCACAGCCTGCCACTCGGAAAAAGACCCGTTTATTCCAACTCTTTGCTTTCTGTCTGCCAACCAGTTCTATATCCAAGTCAATACCTTGCCCCCAATCCCATGTGCCTTAACTTTATACGCTAATCTCTTATGCGGGACATTATCAAAAGCCTATTGGAAGTCCAAATACACCACATCTACTGGTTCTCCCTTAACTATTTTACCAGTTACATCCTCAAAAAATTCCAGTTGATTAGACAAGCATGATTTACCTTTTGTAAATTAATGTTGACTTTGTCCGATCCTGTCACTGTTTTCCAAGTGCTCAGCTATTACATATTTTATAATGGACACTAGCATTTTCCCCACTACCGATGTCAGGCTTACCGGTCTGTAATTCCCCGTTTACTCTCTACCACCCTTTTTGAATAGTGGGGTAAAATTAGCTACCCTCCAATCCATGGGTACTGTTCCAGATTACATCGAATGTTGGAAGATGATCAGCAATGCATCTGCTATTTCTAGGGCCACTTCCTTAAGTACCCTAGGATATAGATTATCAGGCCCTGGGGATTTATCGGCCTAAATCTGTTCAATTTCCCGAACACCATTTCCCTACAAATACTGATTTATTTCAGTTGCTACCTTTCATCAGACCCTATGTTCCCCAACATCTCTGGGAGGTTATTTGTGTCCTCTTTTGTGAAGGCAGAACCAAAATATGTATTTAATTGATCTGACATTTCTTTGTTCCCCATTATAAGTGCCCCTGATTCTGACTGCAGGGGACCTATGCTTGATTTCACTAATCTTTTTCTCTTCACATATCTATAAAAGTTTTTACAGTCAGTATTTATGTTCCTTGCAAGCTTACTCTCGTATTCTATTTTCCCCTTCTTAATTAATCCCTTTGTCCACCTTTGTTGAATCTTAAACTGCTCCCAATCCTCAGGGTTACTGCTTTTTCTGGCCAATTTATATGCCCTCTCCTTGGATCTTATGCTATCCCTAATTTCCCTTGTTAGCCACGGTTGAGTCACCCTTTTTGTTTTATTCTTATGCCAAACTGGGATGAACAAATTCTGTAGTTCGTCCATGCGGTCTTTGAATATTTGCCATTGCCTATACACCGTCAACCCTTTGAGTGACATTCCCCAATCAATCCTACGCAACTCGCACCTCATAGTTTCCTTTATTTAAATTCAGGACCCTAGTGTCTGAGTCAACTATTTCACTCTCCATCCTAATGAAGAATTCTGTCATATTAAGATCGCGCCGACCCAAGGGGCCTCGCACAAGAAGATTGCTAATTAATCCTTTCTCATTGCATAATACCCAGTCTAAGATGGCCTGATCTCTGGTTGGTTCCTCGACATATTGGTCCAGGAAACCATCCCGTAAACACTCCAGTAATTCATCCTCCATAGTATTGTTACTAATTTGGACAGCCCAATCTATATGCAGATTAAAGTTACCCATGATGACTGCTGTGCCCTTATTGCACGTTTCTCTAATTTCCCTTTTAATGCCATCCCCAACCTCCGCATTACTGTTTGGGGGTCTATATATCACTCCCACTAACGTTTTCTGCCCCTTGTTATTTCTCCGTTCAACCCATACAGATTCCACATCATCAGAGCTAATATCTTTCCTTTCCATTGTGTTAATCCCCTCTTTAACCAGCAATGCTACCCCACCTCCCTTTCCTTTTTGCCTATATTTCCTGAATATTGAGTACCCTTGGATGTTGATTTCCCAGCCTTGGCCAACCTGGAGCCATGTTTCAGTAATCCCAATCAAATCATATTCGTTTACCTCTATTTGTGCAGCTAATTCATCCACCTTGTTCTGAATGCTCCTTGCATTAAGACACAAAGCCTTCAGGCTTGTTTTTTTAACGCTCTTTCACCTATTAGAATTAGTATTTACTGTGGCCATGTTTGATCTAAACCGTTGTTTTTTCTGACTGCCACTTTTGTTTCTCTCCTTCCTAACTTTTGCTTCTATCCTTGTTTCCCTTTCCTCTGTCTCCCTGCTAAGGTTCCCAACCCCCTGCCATTTTAGTTTAAACCCTCCCCCAGAGTACTAGCAAACACTCCCCCGAGGACATCGGTCCCGGCCCTGCCCAGGTGTATACCGTCCGGTTTGTACTGGTCCCACCTCCCCCAGAACCGGTTCCAATGCCCCAGGAATTTGAATCCATCCCCCTTGCACCATTCCTCAAGCCACGTATTCATTTGAAATATCCTTCTATTTCTACTCTGACTAGCACGTGGCACTGGCAGTAATCCTGAGATTACTACCTTTGAGATCCTATTTTTTAATTTACCTCCTAACTCCATATATTCTGCTTTTAGGACCTCAACCCGTTTTCTACCTATATCGTTGATACCTATATGCACCACGACAACTGCCTGTTCACCCTCCCCTTCCAAAATGCTCTGTAGCCGCTCTGAGACATCCTTGACCCTTGCATCAGGGAGGCAACATGCCATCCTGAAATCTCGTTTGCGGCCGCAGAAACGCCTATCTATTCCGCTTACAATAGAATCCCCTATCAGTATAGCTCTCCCGCTCTTTTTCCTCCCATCCTGTGCAGAAGAACCAGCTACGGTGCTAGGAAGTTGGCTGCTGCTGTCTTCCCCTGATAAGCCATCTCCCTCAACAATATCCAAAGCGGTATATCTGTGTGAGATGGGGATGGCCACAGGGGACCCCTGCACTACCTGACTCCGCCTATTACTCTGCCTGGTGGTCACCCATTCCCTTCCTGCCTGTACACCCTTTACCTGCGGTGTGACCAACTCCCTAATCGTGCTATCCACGATGTCCTCAGTATCGCGAATGCTCCAGTATGCATCCATTCGCAGCTCCAGTGCCACAATGCGGTCTGTCAGTAGCTGCAGCTGGATACACCTCCCGCACACATGGTTTCAGGGACACAGGAAGTGTCCCTGATTTCCCACATAGTGCAGGAAGAGCCTGTCACAGCACCGAGCTGTCCTGCCATGACTTACCCTTTAATTAATTAATTAATTAAAATTAAATTTAAATTAAATGGGTCCCACCAATTACACTGGAATTAAGTGATATACTCAAGGGCCCTTGCTTAACAGTATTTCCCGCTACACAAAGAGACCGCAGAAATCACAAAATTTAAGTTTAGAAAAATTGAGAAAGAAAACTCTCACCAACCGATCACTTACATGCTTTTTGGTGACGTCACTCTACGAATACTTTTTGCTCTAGTGTAAGTGCAGGTACCACTAGCTAGAGAGGAGCTCGGTCACCTCTTGTGTAAGGGTAGGTACCACTAGTAACAGAGGAGCACGGTCACCTCTAGTGTAAGTGTAGGTACCACTAGTGACAGAGAAACATGGTTACCTCTAGTGTAAGTGTAGGGACCATTAGTAACAGAGGAGCACGGTCACCTCTAGTTTCCGTTTAGATAACACTAGTAACAGAGGAGCACGTTCACCTCTAGTATTAGTGTAGGTACCACTAGTGACAGAGAAGCACGGTCACCTCTAGAGTAAGTGTAGGTAACACTAGTAACAGAGGAGCAGGGTCATCTCTAGTGTAAGTGTATGTAACACTAGTACAGGAGGAGCATGGTAACCTCTAGTGTAAGTGTATGTAACACGAGTACAGGAGGAGCATGTTAACCTCTAGTGTATGTGTAAGTAATACTAGTACAGGAGGAGCACGGTCACCTCTAGTGTAACTGTATGTAATACTCATATAGGAGGAGCACGGTCACCTCTAGTGTTAGTGTATGTAACACTAGTACAGGAAGAGCACGATCACCTCTAGTGAAAGTGCATGTAACACTAGTACAGGAGGAGCACGATCACCTCTAGTGAAAGTGTATGTAACACTAGTACAGGTGGAGCACGGCCACCTCGAGTGTAAGTGTATGTAATACTAGTACAGGAGGAGCCCGATCACCTCTAGTGTAAGTGTATGTAACACTAGTACAGGAGGAGCACGGTCACCTCTAGTGTAAGTGTATGTAACACTAGTACAGGAGAGCACGGTCACCTCTAGTGTAAGTGTATGTAACACTAGTACAGGAGAGCACGGTCACCTCTAGTGTAAGTGTATGTAACACTAGTACAGGAGAGCACGGTCACCTCTAGTGTAAGTGTATGTAACACTAGTACAGGAGAGCACGGTCACCTCTAGTGTAAGTGTATGTAACACTAGTACAGGAGAGCACGGTCACCTCTAGTGTAAGTGTATGTAACACTAGTACAGGAGGAGCACGGTCACCTCTAGTGTAAGTGTATGTAACACTAGTACAGGAGAGCACGGTCACCTCTAGTGTAAGTGTATGTAACACTAGTACAGGAGAGCACGGTCACCTCTAGTGTAAGTGTATGTAACACTAGTACAGGAGAGCACGGTCACCTCTAGTGTAAGTGTATGTAACACTAGTACAGGAGAGCACGATCACCTCTAGTGTAAGTGTATGTAACACTAGTACAGGAAGAGCACGGTCACCTCTAGTGTAAGTGTATGTAACACTAGTACAGGAGGAGCACGGTCACCTCTAGTGTAAGTGTATGTAACACTAGTACAGGAGGAGCACGATCACCTCTAGTGTAAGTGTATGTAACACTAGTACAGGAGGAGCACGGTCACCTCTAGTGTAAGTGTATGTAACACTAGTACAGGAGAGCACGGTCACCTCTAGTGTAAGTGTATGTAACACTAGTACAGGAGAGCACGATCACCTCTAGTGTAAGTGTATGTAACACTAGTACAGGAGAGCACGGTCACCTCTAGTGTAAGTGTATGTAACACTAGTACAGGAGAGCACGGTCACCTCTAGTGTAAGTGTATGTAACACTAGTACAGGAGAGCACGGTCACCTCTAGTGTAAGTGTATGTAACACTAGTACAGGAGAAGCACGGTCACCTCTAGTGTAAGTGTATGTAACACTAGTACAGGAGGAGCACGGTCACCTCTAGTGTAAGTGTATGTAACACTAGTACAGGAGGAGCACGGTCACCTCTAGTGTAAGTGTATGTAACACTAGTACAGGAGAGCACGGTCACCTCTAGTGTAAGTGTATGTAACACTAGTACAGGAGGAGCACGGTCACCTCTAGTGTAAGTGTATGTAACACTAGTACAGGAGGAGCACGGTCACCTCTAGTGTAAGTGTATGTAACACTAGTACAGGAGAGCACGGTCACCTCTAGTGTAAGTGTATGTAACACTAGTACAGGAGAGCACGGTCACCTCTAGTGTAAGTGTATGTAACACTAGTACAGGAGAGCACGGTCACCTCTAGTGTAAGTGTATGTAACACTAGTACAGGAGAGCACGGTCACCTCTAGTGTAAGTGTATGTAACACTAGTACAGGAGGAGCACGGTCACCTCTAGTGTAAGTGTATGTAACACTAGTACAGGAGAGCACGGTCACCTCTAGTGTAAGTGTATGTAACACTAGTACAGGAGAAGCACGATCACCTCTAGTGTAAGTGTATGTAACACTAGTACAGGAGAGCACGGTCACCTCTAGTGTAAGTGTATGTAACACTAGTACAGGAGGAGCACGGTCACCTCTAGTGTAAGTGTATGTAACACTAGTACAGGAGGAGCACGATCACCTCTAGTGTAAGTGTATGTAACACTAGTACAGGAGAGCACGGTCACCTCTAGTGTAAGTGTATGTAACACTAGTACAGGAGAGCACGGTCACCTCTAGTGTAAGTGTATGTAACACTAGTACAGGAGGAGCACGGTCACCTCTAGTGTAAGTGTATGTAACACTAGTACAGGAAGAGCACGGTCACCTCTAGTGTAAGTGTATGTAACACTAGTACAGGAAGAGCACGGTCACCTCTAGTGTAAGTGTATGTAACACTAGTACAGGAGAGCACGGTCACCTCTAGTGTAAGTGTATGTAACACTAGTACAGGAGAGCACGGTCACCTCTAGTGTAAGTGTATGTAACACTAGTACAGGAGGAGCACGGTCACCTCTAGTGTAAGTGTATGTAACACTAGTACAGGAGAGCACGGTCACCTCTAGTGTAAGTGTATGTAACACTAGTACAGGAGGAGCACGGTCACCTCTAGTGTAAGTGTATGTAACACTAGTACAGGAGGAGCACGGTCACCTCTAGTGTAAGTGTATGTAACACTAGTACAGGAGAGCACGGTCACCTCTAGTGTAAGTGTATGTAACACTAGTACAGGAGAGCACGGTCACCTCTAGTGTAAGTGTATGTAACACTAGTACAGGAGAGCACGGTCACCTCTAGTGTAAGTGTATGTAACACTAGTACAGGAGGAGCACGGTCACCTCTAGTGTAAGTGTATGTAACACTAGTACAGGAGAGCACGGTCACCTCTAGTGTAAGTGTATGTAACACTAGTACAGGAGAGCACGGTCACCTCTAGTGTAAGTGTATGTAACACTAGTACAGGAGAGCACGGTCACCTCTAGTGTAAGTGTATGTAACACTAGTACAGGAGAGCACGGTCACCTCTAGTGTAAGTGTATGTAACACTAGTACAGGAGAGCACGGTCACCTCTAGTGTAAGTGTATGTAACACTAGTACAGGAGAGCACGGTCACCTCTAGTGTAAGTGTATGTAACACTAGTACAGGAGAGCACGGTCACCTCTAGTGTAAGTGTATGTAACACTAGTACAGGAGGAGCACGGTCACCTCTAGTGTAAGTGTATGTAACACTAGTACAGGAGAGCACGGTCACCTCTAGTGTAAGTGTATGTAACACTAGTACAGGAGAGCACGGTCACCTCTAGTGTAAGTGTATGTAACACTAGTACAGGAGAGCACGGTCACCTCTAGTGTAAGTGTATGTAACACTAGTACAGGAGAGCACGGTCACCTCTAGTGTAAGTGTATGTAACACTAGTACAGGAGAGCACGGTCACCTCTAGTGTAAGTGTATGTAACACTAGTACAGGAGAGCACGGTCACCTCTAGTGTAAGTGTATGTAACACTAGTACAGGAGAGCACGGTCACCTCTAGTGTAAGTGTATGTAACACTAGTACAGGAGGAGCACGGTCACCTCTAGTGTAAGTGTATGTAACACTAGTACAGGAGAGCACGGTCACCTCTAGTGTAAGTGTATGTAACACTAGTACAGGAGGAGCACGGTCACCTCTAGTGTAAGTGTATGTAACACTAGTACAGGAGAGCACGGTCACCTCTAGTGTAAGTGTATGTAACACTAGTACAGGAAGAGCACGGTCACCTCTAGTGTAAGTGTATGTAACACTAGTACAGGAGAAGCACGGTCACCTCTAGTGTAAGTGTATGTAACACTAGTACAGGAGAGCACGGTCACCTCTAGTGTAAGTGTATGTAACACTAGTACAGGAGAGCACGGTCACCTCTAGTGTAAGTGTATGTAACACTAGTACAGGAGAGCACGGTCACCTCTAGTGTAAGTGTATGTAACACTAGTACAGGAGAGCACGGTCACCTCTAGTGTAAGTGTATGTAACACTAGTACAGGAGAGCACGGTCACCTCTAGTGTAAGTGTATGTAACACTAGTACAGGAGAGCACGGTCACCTCTAGTGTAAGTGTATGTAACACTAGTACAGGAGAGCACGGTCACCTCTAGTGTAAGTGTATGTAACACTAGTACAGGAGAGCACGGTCACCTCTAGTGTAAGTGTATGTAACACTAGTACAGGAGAGCACGGTCACCTCTAGTGTAAGTGTATGTAACACTAGTACAGGAGAGCACGGTCACCTCTAGTGTAAGTGTATGTAACACTAGTACAGGAGAGCACGGTCACCTCTAGTGTAAGTGTATGTAACACTAGTACAGGAGAGCACGGTCACCTCTAGTGTAAGTGTATGTAACACTAGTACAGGAGAGCACGGTCACCTCTAGTGTAAGTGTATGTAACACTAGTACAGGAGAGCACGGTCACCTCTAGTGTAAGTGTATGTAACACTAGTACAGGAGAGCACGGTCACCTCTAGTGTAAGTGTATGTAACACTAGTACAGGAGAGCACGGTCACCTCTAGTGTAAGTGTATGTAACACTAGTACAGGAGAGCACGGTCACCTCTAGTGTAAGTGTATGTAACACTAGTACAGGAGGAGCACGGTCACCTCTAGTGTAAGTGTATGTAACACTAGTACAGGAGAGCACGGTCACCTCTAGTGTAAGTGTATGTAACACTAGTACAGGAGAGCACGGTCACCTCTAGTGTAAGTGTATGTAACACTAGTACAGGAGAGCACGGTCACCTCTAGTGTAAGTGTATGTAACACTAGTACAGGAGAGCACGGTCACCTCTAGTGTAAGTGTATGTAACACTAGTACAGGAGAGCACGGTCACCTCTAGTGTAAGTGTATGTAACACTAGTACAGGAGAGCACGGTCACCTCTAGTGTAAGTGTATGTAACACTAGTACAGGAGAGCACGGTCACCTCTAGTGTAAGTGTATGTAACACTAGTACAGGAGAGCACGGTCACCTCTAGTGTAAGTGTATGTAACACTAGTACAGGAGAGCACGGTCACCTCTAGTGTAAGTGTATGTAACACTAGTACAGGAGAGCACGGTCACCTCTAGTGTAAGTGTATGTAACACTAGTACAGGAGAGCACGGTCACCTCTAGTGTAAGTGTATGTAACACTAGTACAGGAGAGCACGGTCACCTCTAGTGTAAGTGTATGTAACACTAGTACAGGAGAGCACGGTCACCTCTAGTGTAAGTGTATGTAACACTAGTACAGGAGAGCACGGTCACCTCTAGTGTAAGTGTATGTAACACTAGTACAGGAGAGCACGGTCACCTCTAGTGTAAGTGTATGTAACACTAGTACAGGAGAGCACGGTCACCTCTAGTGTAAGTGTATGTAACACTAGTACAGGAGAGCACGGTCACCTCTAGTGTAAGTGTATGTAACACTAGTACAGGAGGAGCACGGTCACCTCTAGTGTAAGTGTATGTAACACTAGTACAGGAGAAGCACGGTCACCTCTAGTGTAAGTGTATGTAACACTAGTACAGGAGAGCACGGTCACCTCTAGTGTAAGTGTATGTAACACTAGTACAGGAGAAGCACGGTCACCTCTAGTGTAAGTGTATGTAACACTAGTACAGGAGAGCACGATCACCTCTAGTGTAAGTGTATGTAACACTAGTACAGGAGGAGCACGATCACCTCTAGTGTAAGTGTATGTAACACTAGTACAGGAGGAGCACGGTCACCTCTAGTGTAAGTGTATGTAACACTAGTACAGGAGAGCACGGTCACCTCTAGTGTAAGTGTATGTAACACTAGTACAGGAAGAGCACGGTCACCTCTAGTGTAAGTGTATGTAACACTAGTACAGGAGAAGCACGGTCACCTCTAGTGTAAGTGTATGTAACACTAGTACAGGAGGAGCACGGTCACCTCTAGTGTAAGTGTATGTAACACTAGTACAGGAGGAGCACGGTCACCTCTAGTGTAAGTGTATGTAACACTAGTACAGGAGGAGCACGGTCACCTCTAGTGTAAGTGTATGTAACACTAGTACAGGAGGAGCACGGTCACCTCTAGTGTAAGTGTATGTAACACTAGTACAGGAGAAGCACGGTCACCTCTAGTGTAAGTGTATGTAACACTAGTACAGGAGAGCACGGTCACCTCTAGTGTAAGTGTATGTAACACTAGTACAGGAGAAGCACGGTCACCTCTAGTGTAAGTGTATGTAACACTAGTACAGGAGAGCACGGTCACCTCTAGTGTAAGTGTATGTAACACTAGTACAGGAGAGCACGGTCACCTCTAGTGTAAGTGTATGTAACACTAGTACAGGAGAGCACGGTCACCTCTAGTGTAAGTGTATGTAACACTAGTACAGGAGAGCACGGTCACCTCTAGTGTAAGTGTATGTAACACTAGTACAGGAGAGCACGGTCACCTCTAGTGTAAGTGTATGTAACACTAGTACAGGAGAGCACGGTCACCTCTAGTGTAAGTGTATGTAACACTAGTACAGGAGGAGCACGGTCACCTCTAGTGTAAGTGTATGTAACACTAGTACAGGAGAGCACGGTCACCTCTAGTGTAAGTGTATGTAACACTAGTACAGGAGAGCACGGTCACCTCTAGTGTAAGTGTATGTAACACTAGTACAGGAGAGCACGGTCACCTCTAGTGTAAGTGTATGTAACACTAGTACAGGAGAGCACGGTCACCTCTAGTGTAAGTGTATGTAACACTAGTACAGGAGAGCACGGTCACCTCTAGTGTAAGTGTATGTAACACTAGTACAGGAGAGCACGGTCACCTCTAGTGTAAGTGTATGTAACACTAGTACAGGAGAGCACGGTCACCTCTAGTGTAAGTGTATGTAACACTAGTACAGGAGAGCACGGTCACCTCTAGTGTAAGTGTATGTAACACTAGTACAGGAGAGCACGGTCACCTCTAGTGTAAGTGTATGTAACACTAGTACAGGAGAAGCACGGTCACCTCTAGTGTAAGTGTATGTAACACTAGTACAGGAGAGCACGGTCACCTCTAGTGTAAGTGTATGTAACACTAGTACAGGAGAGCACGGTCACCTCTAGTGTAAGTGTATGTAACACTAGTACAGGAGAGCACGGTCACCTCTAGTGTAAGTGTATGTAACACTAGTACAGGAGAGCACGGTCACCTCTAGTGTAAGTGTATGTAACACTAGTACAGGAGAGCACGGTCACCTCTAGTGTAAGTGTATGTAACACTAGTACAGGAGAGCACGGTCACCTCTAGTGTAAGTGTATGTAACACTAGTACAGGAGAGCACGGTCACCTCTAGTGTAAGTGTATGTAACACTAGTACAGGAGAGCACGGTCACCTCTAGTGTAAGTGTATGTAACACTAGTACAGGAGAGCACGGTCACCTCTAGTGTAAGTGTATGTAACACTAGTACAGGAGAGCACGGTCACCTCTAGTGTAAGTGTATGTAACACTAGTACAGGAGAGCACGGTCACCTCTAGTGTAAGTGTATGTAACACTAGTACAGGAGAGCACGGTCACCTCTAGTGTAAGTGTATGTAACACTAGTACAGGAGAGCACGGTCACCTCTAGTGTAAGTGTATGTAACACTAGTACAGGAGAGCACGGTCACCTCTAGTGTAAGTGTATGTAACACTAGTACAGGAGAAGCACGGTCACCTCTAGTGTAAGTGTATGTAACACTAGTACAGGAGAGCACGGTCACCTCTAGTGTAAGTGTATGTAACACTAGTACAGGAGAGCACGGTCACCTCTAGTGTAAGTGTATGTAACACTAGTACAGGAGAGCACGGTCACCTCTAGTGTAAGTGTATGTAACACTAGTACAGGAGAGCACGGTCACCTCTAGTGTAAGTGTATGTAACACTAGTACAGGAGAGCACGGTCACCTCTAGTGTAAGTGTATGTAACACTAGTACAGGAGAGCACGGTCACCTCTAGTGTAAGTGTATGTAACACTAGTACAGGAGGAGCACGATCACCTCTAGTGTAAGTGTATGTAACACTAGTACAGGAGGAGCACGGTCACCTCTAGTGTAAGTGTATGTAACACTAGTACAGGAGAAGCACGGTCACCTCTAGTGTAAGTGTATGTAACACTAGTACAGGAGAGCACGGTCACCTCTAGTGTAAGTGTATGTAACACTAGTACAGGAGGAGCACGATCACCTCTAGTGTAAGTGTATGTAACTCTAGTACAGGAGGAGCACGGTCACCTCTAGTGTAAGTGTATGTAACACTAGTACAGGAGAGCACGGTCACCTCTAGTGTAAGTGTATGTAACACTAGTACAGGAGGAGCACGGTCACCTCCAGTGTAAGTGTATGTAACACTAGTAGAGGAGTAGCAAGGTCACCTCTAGTGTAAGTGTATGTAACACTAGTACATGAGGTGCACCATCACCTCTAGTGTAATTGTATGTAACACTAGTACAGTAAGAGCACGGTCACCTCTAGTGTAAGTGTATGTAACACTAGTACAGGATGAACACGGTCACCTCTAGTGTAAGTGTATGTAGCACTAGTACATGAGGTGCACCATCACCTCTAGTGTAATTGTATGTAACACTAGTACAGTAAGAGCACGGTCACCTCTAGTGTAAGTGTATGTAACTTAATACAGGAATAGCACGGTTACCTTTAGTGTAAGTGTATGTAACTCTAGTACAGGAGGAGCACGGTCACCTCTAATGTAAGTGTATGTAACTTAATACAGGAATAGCACGGTTACCTTTAGTGTAAGTGTATGTAACTCTAGTACAGGAAGAGCACGGTCACCTCTAATTTAAGTGTATGTAACTTAATACAGGAATAGCACGGTCAACTCTAGTGTAAGAGTATGTAACACTAGTACAGGAGAGCACGTTCACCTCTAGTGTAAGTGTATGTAACACTAGTACAGGAGGAGCACGGTCACCTCTAGTGTAAGTGTATGTAACACTAGTACAGGAGGAGCACGGTCACCTCTAGTGTAAGTGTATGTAACACTAGTACAGGAGGAGCACGGTCACCTCTAGTGTAAGTGTATGTAACACTAGTACAGGAGGAGCACGGTCACCTCTAGTGTAAGTGTATGTAACACTAGTACAGGAGAGCACGATCACCTCTAGTGTAAGTGTATGTAACACTAGTACAGGAAGAGCACGGTCACCTCTAGTGTAAGTGTATGTAACACTAGTACAGGAAGAGCACGGTCACCTCTAGTGTAAGTGTATGTAACACTAGTACAGGAGGAGCACGGTCACCTCTAGTGTAAGTGTATGTAACACTAGTACAGGAAGAGCACGGTCACCTCTAGTGTAAGTGTATGTAACACTAGTACAGGAGAGCACGGTCACCTCTAGTGTAAGTGTATGTAACACTAGTACAGGAGAGCACGGTCACCTCTAGTGTAAGTGTATGTAACACTAGTACAGGAAGAGCACGGTCACCTCTAGTGTAAGTGTATGTAACACTAGTACAGGAGAGCACGGTCACCTCTAGTGTAAGTGTATGTAACACTAGTACAGGAAGAGCACGGTCACCTCTAGTGTAAGTGTATGTAACACTAGTACAGGAGAGCACGGTCACCTCTAGTGTAAGTGTATGTAACACTAGTACAGGAGAGCACGGTCACCTCTAGTGTAAGTGTATGTAACACTAGTACAGGAGAAGCACGGTCACCTCTAGTGTAAGTGTATGTAACACTAGTACAGGAGGAGCACGGTCACCTCTAGTGTAAGTGTATGTAACACTAGTACAGGAGAAGCACGGTCACCTCTAGTGTAAGTGTATGTAACACTAGTACAGGAGAGCACGGTCACCTCTAGTGTAAGTGTATGTAACACTAGTACAGGAGAGCACGGTCACCTCTAGTGTAAGTGTATGTAACACTAGTACAGGAGGAGCACGGTCACCTCTAGTGTAAGTGTATGTAACACTAGTACAGGAGGAAGCACGGTCACCTCTAGTGTAAGTGTATGTAACACTAGTACAGGAGGAGCACGGTCACCTCTAGTGTAAGAGTATGTAACACTAGTACAGGAGGAGCACGGTCACCTCGAGTGACAGTGTATGTAATACTAGTACAGGAGGAGCACGGTCACCTCTAGTGTAAGTGTATGTAACACTAGTACAGGAGAGCACGGTCACCTCTAGTGTAAGTGTATGTAACACTAGTACCGGAGGAGCACGGTCACCTCTAGTGTAAGTGTATGTAACACTAGTACAGGAGGAGCACGGTCACCTCTAGTGTAAGTGTATGTAATACTAGTACAGGAAGAGCACGGTCACCTCTAGTGTAAGTGTATGTAACACTAGTACAGGAGGAGCACGGTCACCTCTAGTGTAAGTGTATGTAACACTAGTACAGGAGGAGCACGGTCACCTCTAGTGTAAGTGTATGTAACACTAGTACAGGAGAGCACGGTCACCTCTAGTGTAAGTGTATGTAACACTAGTACAGGAGGAGCACGGTCACCTCTAGTGTAAGTGTATGTAACACTAGTACAGGAAGAGCACGGTCACCTCTAGTGTAAGTGTATGTAACACTAGTACAGGAGAGCACGGTCACCTCTAGTGTAAGTGTATGTAACACTAGTACAGGAGAGCACGGTCACCTCTAGTGTAAGTGTATGTAACACTAGTACAGGAGAGCACGGTCACCTCTAGTGTAAGTGTATGTAACACTAGTACAGGAGAGCACGGTCACCTCTAGTGTAAGTGTATGTAACACTAGTACAGGAGGAGCACGGTCACCTCTAGTGTAAGTGTATGTAACACTAGTACAGGAAGAGCACGATCACCTCTAGTGTAAGTGTATGTAACACTAGTACAGGAGAGCACGGTCACCTCTAGTGTAAGTGTATGTAACACTAGTACAGGAAGAGCACGGTCACCTCTAGTGTAAGTGTATGTAACACTAGTACAGGAAGAGCACGGTCACCTCTAGTGTAAGTGTATGTAACACTAGTACAGGAGAAGCACGGTCACCTCTAGTGTAAGTGTATGTAACACTAGTACAGGAGGAGCACGGTCACCTCTAGTGTAAGTGTATGTAACACTAGTACAGGAGGAGCACGGTCACCTCTAGTGTAAGTGTATGTAACACTAGTACAGGAGGAGCACGGTCACCTCTAGTGTAAGTGTATGTAACACTAGTACAGGAGGAGCACGGTCACCTCTAGTGTAAGTGTATGTAACACTAGTACAGGAGGAGCACGGTCACCTCTAGTGTAAGTGTATGTAACACTAGTACAGGAGGAGCACGGTCACCTCTAGTGTAAGTGTATGTAACACTAGTACAGGAGAGCACGGTCACCTCTAGTGTAAGTGTATGTAACACTAGTACAGGAGGAGCACGGTCACCTCTAGTGTAAGTGTATGTAACACTAGTACAGGAAGAGCACGATCACCTCTAGTGTAAGTGTATGTAACACTAGTACAGGAGGAGCACGGTCACCTCTAGTGTAAGTGTATGTAACACTAGTACAGGAGAGCACGGTCACCTCTAGTGTAAGTGTATGTAACACTAGTACAGGAGGAGCACGGTCACCTCTAGTGTAAGTGTATGTAACACTAGTACAGGAGAGCACGGTCACCTCTAGTGTAAGTGTATGTAACACTAGTACAGGAGAGCACGGTCACCTCTAGTGTAAGTGTATGTAACACTAGTACAGGAGGAGCACGGTCACCTCTAGTGTAAGTGTATGTAACACTAGTACAGGAAGAGCACGGTCACCTCTAGTGTAAGTGTATGTAACACTAGTACAGGAGGAGCACGGTCACCTCTAGTGTAAGTGTATGTAACACTAGTACAGGAGGAGCACGGTCACCTCTAGTGTAAGTGTATGTAACACTAGTACAGGAGAAGCACGGTCACCTCTAGTGTAAGTGTATGTAACTCTAGTACAGGAGGAGCAAGATCACCTCCAGTGTAAGTGTATGTAACACTAGTACAGGAGAAGCACGGTCACCTCTAGTGTAAGTGTATGTAACACTAGTACAGGAGGAGCACGGTCACCTCTCGTGTAAGTGTATGTAACTCTAGTACAGGAGAAGCACGGTCACCTCTAGTGTAAGTGTATGTAAAACTAGTACAGGAGGAGCACTCACAACTCTAGTGAAAGTGTATTTAACACTAGTAAAGGAAGAGAATGATCACCTCTAGTGTAAGTGTATGTAACACTAGTACAGGAGGAGCACGGTCAGCTCTAGAGTAAGTGTATGTAACACTAGTAAAGGAAGAGAATGATCACCTCTAGTGTAAGTGAATGTAACACTAGTACAGGAGGAGCAGGTTCAGCTGTAGTGTAAGTGTATGTAACTCTAGTACAGGAGGAGAACAGTCACCGCTAGTGTAAGTGTATGTAACACTAGTACAGGAAGAGCACGATCACCTCTAGTGTAAGTGTATGTAAGACTAGTACAGGAGGAGCACGCTCAACTCTAGTGAAAGTGTATGTAACACTAGTAAAGGAAGAGAATGATCACCTCTAGTGTAAGTGTATGTAACACTAGTACAGGAGGAGCACGCTCAACTCTAGTGTAAGTGTATGTAACTCTAGTAAAGGAAGAAAATGATCACCTCTAGTGTAAGTGTATGTAACACTAGTACAGGAGGAGCAAGTTCACCTCTAGTGTAAGTGTATGTAACACTAGTAAAGGAAGAGAATGATCACCTCTAGTGTAAGTGTATGTAACACTAGTACAGGAGGAGAACCATCACCTCTAGTGTAAGTGTATGTAACACTAGTACAGGAGGAGCAAGTTCACCTCTAGTGTAATTGTATGTAACACTAGTAAAGGAAGAGAATGATCACCTCTCGTGTAAGTGTATGTAACACTAGTACAGGAGGAGCACGGTCAGCTCTAGAGTAAGTGTATGTCACACTAGTAAAGGAAGAAAATGATCACCTCTAGTGTAAGTGTATGTAACACTCGTACAGGAGGAGCAGGTTCAGCTGTAGTGTAAGTGTATGTAACTCTAGTACAGGAGGAGCACAGTCACCGCTAGTGTAAGTGTATGTAACACTAGTACAGGAAGAGCACGATCACCTCTAGTGTTAGTGTATGTAACACTAGTACAGGAGGAGAACCATCACCTCTAGTGTAAGTGTATGTAACACTAGTACAGGAGGAGCAAGTTCACCTCTAGTGTAAGTGTATGTAACACTAGTAAAGGAAGAAAATGATCACCTCTAGTGTAAGTGTATGTAACACTAGTACAGGAGGAGCACGGTCAGCTCCAGAGTAAGTGTATGTAACACTAGTAAAGGAAGAAAATGATCACCTCTAGTGTAAGTGTATGTAATACTAGTACAGGAGGAGCAGGTTCAGCTGTTGTGTAAGTGTATGTAACTCTAGTACAGGAGGAGCACAGTCACCGCTAGTGTAAGTGTATGTAACACTAGTACAGGAGAAGCACGGTCACCTCTAGTGTAAGTGTATGTAACACTAGTACAGGAGAGCACGGTCACCTCTAGTGTAAGTGTATGTAACACTAGTACAGGAGAGCACGGTCACCTCTAGTGTAAGTGTATGTAACACTAGTACAGGAGAGCACGGTCACCTCTAGTGTAAGTGTATGTAACACTAGTACAGGAGAGCACGGTCACCTCTAGTGTAAGTGTATGTAACACTAGTACAGGAGAGCACGGTCACCTCTAGTGTAAGTGTATGTAACACTAGTACAGGAGGAGCACGGTCACCTCTAGTGTAAGTGTATGTAACACTAGTACAGGAGAGCACGGTCACCTCTAGTGTAAGTGTATGTAACACTAGTACAGGAGAGCACGGTCACCTCTAGTGTAAGTGTATGTAACACTAGTACAGGAGAGCACGGTCACCTCTAGTGTAAGTGTATGTAACACTAGTACAGGAGGAGCACGGTCACCTCAAGTGTAAGTGTATGTAACACTAGTACAGGAGTAGCAAGATCAACTCTAGTGTAAGTGTATGTAACACAAGTACAGGAGGAGCACGGTCACCTCTAGAGTAAGTGTATGTAACTCTAGTACAGGAGGAGCACGGTCACCTCTAGTGTAAGTGTATGTAACCCGAGTACAGGAGGAGCAGGGTCAACAATAGTGTAAGTGTATGTAACACGAGTACAGGAGGGGCACGATCACCTCTAGTGTAAGTGTATGTAACTCTAGTACAGGAGGAGCACCGTCACCTCTAGTGCAAGTGTATGTATCACTAGTACAGGAGGAGCACGGTCACCTCTAGTGTAAGTGTATGTAACACTAGTACAGGAAGAGCAAGATCTCCTCTAGTGTAAGTGTATGTATCACTAGTACAGGAGGAGCAAGATCTCCTCTCGTGTAAGTGTATGTATCACTAGTACAGGAGGAGCAGGCTCACCTCTAGTGTAAGTGAATGTAACACTCGCATAGGAGGAGCACGGTCACCTCTAGTGTAAGTGTATGTAACTCTAATAGAGGAAGTGCACGGTCATCTCCAGTGTAAGTGTATGTAACTCTAGTACAGGAGGAGCAGGGTCACCTCTAGTGTAAGTGTATGTAACACTAGTACAGGAGGAGCACGGTCACCTCTAGTGTAAGTGTATGTAACACTAGTACAGGAGGAGCAGGGTCACCTCTAGTGTAAGTGTATGTAACACTCGTACAGGAGGAGCACGGTCACCTCTAGTGTAAGTGTATGTAAATCTAGTACAGGAGGAGCATGATCACATCTAGTGTAAGTGTATGTAACACGAGTACAGGAGAAGCATGGTCACCGCTAGTGTAAGTGTATGTAACACTAGTACAGGAGGAGCAGGGACACCTCTAGTGTAAGTGTATGTAACACTAGTACAGCAGGAGCACGGTCACCTCTAGTGTAAGTGTATGTAACTCTAGTACAGGAGAAGCACGATCACCTCTAGTGTTAGTGTATGTAACACTAGTACAGGAAGAGCACGGTCACCTCCAGTGTAAGTGTATGTAACACTAGTACAGGAGGAGAACCATCACCTCTAGTGTAAGTGTATGTAACACTAGTACAGGAGGAGCAAGTTCACCTCTAGTGTAAGTGTATGTAACACTAGTACAGGAAGAGCAATGATCACCTCTAGTGTAAGTGTATGTAACACTAGTACAGGAGGAGCACGGTCAGCTCCAGAGTAAGTGTATGTAACACTAGTAAAGGAAGAAAATGATCACCTCTAGTGTAAGTGTATGTAATACTAGTACAGGAGGAGCAGGTTCAGCTGTTGTGTAAGTGTATGTAACTCTAGTACAGGAGGAGCACAGTCACCGCTAGTGTAAGTGTATGTAACACTAGTACAGGAAGAGCACGATCACCTCTAGTGTTAGTGTATGTAACACTAGTACAGGAAGAGCACGGTCTCCTCCAGTGTAAGTGTATGTAACACTAGTACAGGATGAGCAGGGTCAACTCCAGTGTAACTGTATGCAACTCAAGTACAGGAGGAGCGCGGTCACCTCTAGTGAAAGTATATTTAACACTAGTACAGGAGGAGCAAGATCACCTCTAGTGTAAGTGTATGTAACTCTAATAGAGGAAGTGCATGGTCACCTCTAGTGCAAGTGTATGTAACACTAGTACAGGAGGAGCACGGTCACCTCTAGTTTAATGTATGTAACACCAGTACAGGAAGAGAACGATCAACTCTAGTGTATGTAACACTAGTACAGGAAGAGCACGATCAGCTCTAGTGTAAGTGCAGGTAATACTAGTTCAGGAACAGTACGGTCACATCTAGTGTAAGTGAATGTAACACTAGTACAGGAGGAGCACGGTCACCTCAAGTGTAAGTGTATGTAACACTAGTACAGGAGTAGCAAGATCAACTCTAGTGTAAGTGTATGTAACACAAGTACAGGAGGAGCACGGTCACCTCTAGAGTAAGTGTATGTAACTCTAGTATAGGAGGAGCAGGGTCACCTCGAGTGTAAGTGTATGTAACACTAGTACAGGAGGAGCACGGTCACCTCTAGAGTAAGTGTATGTAACTCTAGTACAGGAGGAGCACGGTCACCTCTAGTGTAAGTGTATGTAACCCGAGTACAGGAGGAGCAGGGTCAACAATAGTGTAAGTGTATGTAACACGAGTACAGGAGGGGCACGATCACCTCTAGTGTAAGTGTATGTAACTCTAGTACAGGAGGAGCACCGTCACCTCTAGTGCAAGTGTATGTATCACTAGTACAGGAGGAGCACGGTCACCTCTAGTGTAAGTGTATGTAACACTAGTACAGGAAGAGCAAGATCTCCTCTAGTGTAAGTGTATGTATCACTAGTACAGGAGGAGCAAGATCTCCTCTCGTGTAAGTGTATGTATCACTAGTACAGGAGGAGCAGGCTCACCTCTAGTGTAAGTGAATGTAACACTCGCATAGGAGGAGCACGGTCACCTCTAGTGTAAGTGTATGTAACTCTAATAGAGGAAGTGCACGGTCATCTCCAGTGTAAGTGTATGTAACTCTAGTACAGGAGGAGCAGGGTCACCTCTGGTGTAAGTGTATGTAACTCTAGTACAGGAGGAACACGGTCACCTCCAGTGTAACTGCATGTAACACTAGTACAGGAGGAGCAAGGTCACCTCCAGCATAAGTGTATGTAACTCTAGTACAGGAGGAGCACGGTCACCTCTAGTGTAAGTGTATGTAACTCTAGTACAGGAGGAGCAGGGTCACCTCTGGTGTAAGTGTATGTAACTCTAGTACAGGAGGAACACGGTCACCTCTAGTGTAAGTGTATGTAACACTAGTACAGGAGGAGCAAGGTCACCTCCAGCATAAGTGTATGTAACTCTAGTACAGGAGGAGCACGGTCACCTCTAGTGTAAGTGTATGTAACTCTAGTACAGGAGGAGCACGGTCACCTCTAGTGTAAGTGTATGTAACTCTAGTACAGGAGGAGCACGTTCACCTCTAGTGGAAGTCTATGTAACACTAGTACAGGAGGAGTACGGTCACCTCTAGTGTAAGTGTATGTAAATCTAGTACAGGAGGAGCATGATCACATCTAGTGTAAGTGTATGTAACACGAGTACAGGAGAAGCATGGTCACCGCTAGTGTAAGTGTATGTAACACCAGTACAGGAGGAGCACGGTCACCTCTAGTGTAAGTGTATGTAACTCTAGTACAGGAGGAGCACGTTCACCTCTAGTGGAAGTCTATGTAACACTAGTACAGGAGGAGTACGGTCACCTCTAGTGTAAGTGTATGTAAATCTAGTACAGGAGGAGCATGATCACATCTAGTGTAAGTGTATGTAACACGAGTACAGGAGAAGCATGGTCACCGCTAGTGTAAGTGTATGTAACACTAGTACAGGAGGAGCAGGGACACCTCTAGTGTAAGTGTATGTAACACTAGTACAGCAGGAGCACGGTCACCTCTAGTGTAAGTGTATGTAACTCTAGTACAGGAGAAGCACGATCACCTCTAGTGTTAGTGTATGTAACACTAGTACAGGAAGAGCACGGTCACCTCCAGTGTAAGTGTATGTAACACTAGTACAGGAGGAGCACGGTCACCTCTAGTGTAAGTGTATGTAACACTAGTACAGGAGGAGCAGTGTCATCTCTACTGTAATTGTATGTAACACTAGTACAGGAGGAGCACGGTCACCTCTAGTGTAAGTGTATGTAACTCTAGTACAGGAGGAGCAAGATCACTTCTAGTGTAAGTGTATGTAACACTAGTACAGGAGAAGCACGGTCACCTCTAGTGTAAGTGTATGTAACACTAGTACAGGAGGAGCACGGTCACCTCTCGTGTAAGTGTATGTAAAACTAGTACAGGAGGAGCACGCTCAACTCTAGTGAAAGTGTATTTAACACTAGTACAGGAGGAGCAAGATCACTTCTAGTGTAAGTGTATGTAACACTAGTACAGGAGGAGAACCATTACCTCTAGTGTAAGCGTATGTAACACTAGTACAGGAGGAGCAAGTTCACCTCTAGTGTAAGTGTATGTAACACTAGTAAAGGAAGAGAATGATCACCTCTGGTGTAAGTGTATATAACTCTAGTACAGGAGGAGCACAGTCACCGTTAGTGTAAGTGTATGTAACACTAGTACAGGAAGAGCACGATCACCTCTAGTGTAAGTGTATGTAACACTAGTACAGGAGGAGCACGCTCAACTCTAGTGAAAGTGTATTTAACACTAGTACAGGAGGAGCAAGATCACTTCTAGTGTAAGTGTATGTAACTCTAGTACAGGAGGAGAACCATCACCTCTAGTGTAAGTGTATGTAACACTAGTACAGGAGGAGCAAGTTCACCTCTAGTGTAAGTGTATGTAACACTAGTAAAGGAAGAGAATGATCACCTCCAGTGTAAGTGTATGTAACACTAGTACAGGAGGAGCACAGTCACCGCTAGTGTTAGTGTATGTAACACTAGTACAGGAAGAGCACGGTCTCCTCCAGTGTAAGTGTATGTAACACTAGTACAGGATGAGCAGGGTCAACTCTAGTGTAAGTGTATGCAACTCAAGTACAGGAGGAGCGCGGTCACCTCTAGTGAAAGTATATTTAACACTAGTATAGGAGGAGCACGCTCAACTCTAGTGAAAGTATATTTAACACTAGTAAAGGAGGAGCAAGATCACCTCTAGTGTAAGTGTATGTAACTCTAATAGAGGAAGTGCACGGTCACCTCTAGTGCAAGTGTATGTAACACTAGTACAGGAGGAGCACGGTCACCTCTAGTTTAATGTATGTAGCACCAGTACAGGAAGAGAACGATCAACTCTAGTGTATGTAACACTAGTACAGGAGGAGCAGGGTCACGTCTAGTGTAAGTGTATGTATCTCTAGTAAAGGAAGAGAATGATCACCTCTCGTGTAAGTGTATGTAACACAAGTACAGGAGGAGCAAGATCACCTCTAGTGTAAGTGTATGTAACACTAGTACAGGAGGAGCAAGATCACCTCTAGTGTAAGTGTATGTAACTCTAGTACAGGAGGAGCACGATCACCTCTAGTGTAAGTGTATGTAATACTAGTACAGGAGGAGCAAGATCACCTCTGGTGCAAGTGTATGTAACTCTAGTACAGGAGGAGCAAGATCACATCCAATGTAAGTGTATTTAACACTAGTACAGGAGGAGCCGGTTCACATCTAGTGTAAGTGTATGTAACTCTAGGACAGGAAGAGCAGGGTCACCTCTAGTGTAAGAGTATGTAACTCTATTACAGGAGGAGCAAGATCACCTCTAGTGTAAGTGTATGTAACACTAGTACAGGAGGAGCACGATCACCTCTAGTGTAAGTGTATGTAACACTCGTACAGGAGGAGCAAGATCACCTCTGGTGTAAGTTTATGTAACACAAGTACAGGAGGAGCCTGATCACCTCTAGTGTAAGTGTATGTAACACTAGTACAGGAGGAGCACGATCACCTCTGGTGTAAGTGTATGTAACACTCGTACAGGAGGAGCACGATCACATCTAGTGTAAGTGTATGTAACACTAGTACAGGAGGAGCACGATCACCTCTAGTGTAAGTGTATGTAACACTAGTACAGGAGGAGCAAGATCACCTCTAGAGTAAGTGTATGTAACTCTAGTACAGGGAGAGAATGATCACCTCTAGTGTAAATGTATTTAACACTAGTACAGGATTAGCAGGGTCACCACTAGTGTAAGTGTATGTAACTCTACTACAGGAGGAGCACTGTCACCTCTAGTGTAAGTGTATGTAACACTCGTACAGGCGGAGCACGGTCACCTCAAGTGTAAGTGTATGTAACTCTAGTACAGGAGGAGCAAGATCACCTCTTGTGTAAGTGAATGTAACTCTGGTACAGGAGGAGCACGTACACCTCCAGTGTAATGTATGTAACACTAGTAAAGGAAGAGAACATTCACCTATAGTGTAAGTGTATGTAACTCTAATAGAGGAAGAGCATGGTCACCTCTTGTGTAAGTGTATTTAACACTAGTACAGGAAGAGCACGGTCACCTCTAGTGTAAGTGTATGTAACACTAGTACAGGAGAGCACGGTCACCTCTAGTGTAAGTGTATGTAACACTAGTACAGGAAGAGCACGGTCACCTCTAGTGTAAGTGTATGTAACACTAGTACAGGAGGAGCACGGTCACCTCTAGTGTAAGTGTATGTAACACTAGTACAGGAGAGCACGGTCACCTCTAGTGTAAGTGTATGTAACACTAGTACAGGAGGAGCACGGTCACCTCTAGTGTAAGTGTATGTAACACTAGTACAGGAGGAGCACGGTCACCTCTAGTGTAAGTGTATGTAACACTAGTACAGGAGGAGCACGGTCACCTCTAGTGTAAGTGTATGTAACACTAGTACAGGAGGAGCACGGTCACCTCTTGTGCAAGTGTATGTAACACAAGTAAAGGAAGAGAATGTTCGCCTCTCGTGTAAGTGTTTGTAACTCTAGTACAGGAGGAGCAGGGTCACCTCTAGTGTAAGTGTATGTAACACTAGTACAGGAGGAGCACGGTCACCTCTAGTATAAGTGTATGTAACACTAGTACAGGAGGAGCACGGTCACCTCTAGTGTAAGTGTATGTAACACTAGTACAGGAGGAGCAGTGTCACATCTAGTGTAATTGTATGTAACACGAGTACAGGAGGAGCAGTGTCACATCTAGTGTAAGTATATGTAACACTAGTACAGGAGGAGCAGTGTCACATCTAGTGTAAGTGTATGTAACACTTGTACAGGAGGAGCAATATCACCTCTAGTGTAAGTGAATGTAACACTAGTAAAGGAAGATAATGTTCACCTCCAGTGTAAGTGTATGTAACACTAGTACAGGAGGAGCAGTGTCACATCTAGTGTGAGTGTATGTAACACTAGTACAGGAAGAGCACGGTCACCTCTAGTGTAAGTGTATGTAACACTAGTAAAGGAAGAGAATGTTCACCTCTAGTGTAAGTGTATGTAGCACTAGTACAGGAGGAGCAAGGTCACCTCAAGTGTAAGTGTATGTAACACTAGTGCAGGAGGAGCAATATCACCTCTGGTGTAAGTGTATGTAACTCTAGTACAGGAGGAGCACGGTCACCTCTAGTGTAAGTGTATTTAACTCTAATAGAGGAGGATCATGGTCACCTCTCGTGTAAGTGTATATTACACTTATACAGGAGGAGCAAGTTCTCCTCTAGTGTAAGTGTATGTAAAACCAGTAAAGGAAGAGAACGATCAACTCTAGTGTAAGTGTCTGCAATACAAGTACAGGAGGAGCAAGATTACCTCTAGAGTACGTGCATGTAACTCTTGTACAGGGAGAGAATGATCACCTCTAGTGTAAGTCTATGTAACATTAGTACAGGAGGAGCAAGATCACCTCTCGTGTAAGTGTATGTAACATTAGTACAGGAGGAGCACGATCACCTCTCGTGTAAGTGTATTTAACTCTAGGACAGGAGGAGCACGGTCACCTCTAGTGTAAGTGTATGTAACACTAGTACAGGAGAGCACGGTCACCTCTAGTGTAAGTGTATGTAACACTAGTACAGGAGAGCACGGTCACCTCTAGTGTAAGTGTATGTAACACTAGTACAGGAGAGCACGGTCACCTCTAGTGTAAGTGTATGTAACACTAGTACAGGAGGAGCACGGTCACCTCTAGTGTAAGTGTATGTAACACTAGTACAGGAGGAGCACGGTCACCTCTAGTGTAAGTGTATGTAACACTAGTACAGGAGGAGCACGGTCACCTCTAGTGTAAGTGTATGTAACACTAGTACAGGAGAGCACGGTCACCTCTAGTGTAAGTGTATGTAACACTAGTACAGGAGGAGCACGGTCACCTCTAGTGTAAGTGTATGTAACACTAGTAAAGGAGCAGCAAGGTCACCTCTAGTGTAAGTGTATGTAACACTAGTAAAGGAGGAGCAAGGTCACCTCTAGTGTAAGTGTATGTAACTCTAGTACAGGAGGAGCACGGTCACCTTTAGTGTAAGTGTATGTAACTCTAGTACAGGATATGCACGTTCACCTCTAGTGTAAGTGTATGTAACACTAGTACAGTAGGAGCGCGATCACCTCTATTGTAAGTGTATGTAACACTAGTAAAGGAGGAGCACGATCACCTCTAGTGTAAGTATATGTAACTCGAGTACAGGAAGAGAATGATCACATTTAGTGTAAGTGAATGTAACACTAGTACAGGAGGAGCACGATCACCTCTAGTGTTAGTGTATGTAACACCAGTACAGGAGGAGCACGGTCACCTCTGGTGTAAGTGTATGGAGGAGCACGGTCACCTCTAGTGCAAGTATATGTAACACTAGTACAGGAGGAGCACGGACACCTCTAGTGTATGTGTATGTAACAGTAGTACAGGAGGAGCACGATCACCTCTAGTGTAAGTCTGTGCAACACTAGTACAGGAGGAGCAAGATCATCTCTAGTGTAAGTGTATGTAACACTAGTACAGGAGGAGCACGATCACCTCTAGTGTAAGTGTATTTAACACTAGTGCAGGAGGAGCAAGATCTCCTCTAGTGTAAATGTATGTAACTCGAGTACAGGAAGAGAATGATCACATTTAGTGTAAGTGAATGTAACACTAGTACAGGAGAAGCACGAACCCCTCTAGTATAAGTGTATGTAATACTAGTACAGGAGGAGCACGGTCACCTCTAGTGTATGTGTATGTAACACTAGTACAGGAGGAGCAAGATCATCTCTAGTATAAGTGTATGTAACACTAGTACAGGAGGAGCACGGTCACCTCTAGTGCAAGTATATGTAACTCTAGTACAGGAGAAGCATGGTAACCTCTAGTGTAACTGTGGTTCTCTCTAGTACAGGAAGAGCACGATCACCTCCAGTGCAAGTGTATGGAATAAAAGTGTATGTAACTCTAGTACAGGAGGAGAACGCTCACCTTTAGTGCAATTATATGTAATACTAGTACAAGAGTAGCACGGTCACCTCTCGTGTCAGTTTATGTAACACTAGTACAGGAGGAGCAAGATCACATCTAGAGTAAGTGTATGTAACACTAGTACAGGAGGAGCACGGTCACCTCTAGTGTAAGTGTATGTAACACTAGTACAGGAGAGCACGGTCACCTCTAGTGTAAGTGTATGTAACACTAGTACAGGAGGAGCACGGTCACCTCTAGTGTAAGTGTATGTAACACTAGTACAGGAGGAGCACGGTCACCTCTAGTGTAAGTGTATGTAACACTAGTACAGGAGGAGCACGGTCACCTCTAGTGTAAGTGTATGTAACTCTAGTACAGGAGGAGCACGGTCACCTCTAGTGTAAGTGTATGTAACACTAGTACAGGAGGAGCACGGTCACCTCTAGTGTAAGTGTATGTAACACTAGTACAGGAGGAGCACGGTCACCTCTAGTGTAAGTGTATGTAATACTAGTACAGGTGTAGCACGGTCATCTCTAGTGTAAGTGTATGTAACTCAAGTACAGGAGGAGAACGGTCACCTCTAGTGTAAGTGTATGTAACACTAGTACAGGATAAGCACGGTCTCCTCTAGTGTTACTGTAGGTAACACAAGTACATGAGGAGCTCGATCACCTCTAGAGTAAGTGTGGGTCTCTCTAGTACAGGAATAGCATGGTCACCTCTATTGTAAGTGTATGTAACTCTAGTACAGAAGGAGCACGAGCACCTCTAGTGTAAGTGTATATAATACTAGTACAGGAGGAGCACGGTCACCTCTCGTGTAAGTGTATGTAACACTAGTACAGGAAGTGCACGTTCACCTCGAGTGTAAGTGTATGTAACACTAGTCCAGGAAGAGCACGGTCACCTCTAGAGTAAGTGTAGGTCACTCTAGTACAGGAAGAGCACGGTCAGCTCTAGAGTAAGTGAATGTAACTCTAGTACAGGAGGAGCACGGTCACCTCTCGTGTAAGTGTATGTAACACGAGTACAGGAGGACCACGATCACCAATAGTGTAATTGTATGTAACACTAGTACAGGTGGAGAACGATCACCAATAGTGTAAGTGTTAGTAACTCTAGTACAGGAGGAGCAATATCACCTCAGTGTAAGTGTATTTAACACTAGTACAGGAAGAGCACAGTCACCTCTAGAGTAAGTGTATGTAACACTAGTACAGGAAGAGCACGGTCACCTCTAGTGTAAGTGTAGATAACACGAGTACAGGAGGAGCACGATCAGCTCTAGTGTAAGTGCATGTAACACTAATACAGGTGGAGAACGATCACCAATAGTGTAATTGTATGTAACACTAGTACAGGAGGAGCAGGGTCACCTCTAGTGTAAGTGTATGTAACACTAGTACAGGAGGAGCAGGGTCACCTCTAGTGTAAGTGTATGTAACACGAGTACAGGAGGAGCACGGTCACCTCTAGTGTAAGTGTATGTAACACTAGTACAGGAGGAGCAGGGTCACCTCTAGTGTAAGTGTATGTAACACTAGTACAGGAGGAGCAGGGTCACCTCTAGTGTAAGTGTATGTAACACCAGTACAGGAGGAGCAGGGTCACCTCTAGTGTAAGTGTATGTAACACTAGTACAGGAGGAGCAGGGTCACCTCTAGTGTAAGTGTATGTAACACCAGTACAGGAGGAGCAGGGTTACCTCCAGTGTGAGTGTAGGTAAAACTAGTACAGGAGGAGCAGGGTCACCTCTAGTGTAAGTGTATGTAACACTAGTACAGGTGGAGCACGATCACCTCTAGTGTAAGTATATGTAACTCTAGTACAGGAGGAGCACGGTCACCTCTAGTGTAAGTGTATGTAACTCTAGTACAGGAGGAGCACGGTCACCTCTAGTGTAAGTGTATGTAACTCTAGTACAGGAGGAGCACGGTCACCTCGAGTGTAAGTGTATGTAACACTGGTACAGGAGTAGCACGGTCACCTCTAGAGTAAGTGTATTTAACTCTAGTACAGGAGGAGCACGGTCACCTCGAGTGTAAGTGTATGTAACTGTTGTACAGGAGGAGCATGGACACCTCTAGTGTAAGCGTATGTAACACTAGTACAGGAAGAGCACGTTCACCTCTAGAGTAAGTGTTGCTCACTCTTGTACAGGAAGAGCACGGTCACCTCTCCTGTAAATGTATGTAACACGAGTGCAGGAGGGGCAGGATCACCTCTAGTGTAAGTGTATGTAACTCTAGTGCAGGAGGAGCACGGTCACCTCTAGTGTAAGTTTACTGGAAGAGTACTCTCTTATCTAGCAGAAATGTAGCGGTACCACTTGAACGGATAATACGGTCACCTGTAATGCAACCGGACTGGGTTCATCACAAATATTACAAGATTGATTTCACTGTCTGGAGTATTTGTTGCACTTGAATTGAGTGAAGTGAAGGGTCCAAATGTTGGCTCTCTTCACCAATTATGGGAATAGGTCAACACCAGTACTGGGAGATTTCACTTTCCACTTGTGAACAATGTTTTAATCTTGTTTTTGAAACTGACCAGTAACAATGTCAACTTTTTCTTTTTATGTGACGTGTCAGATACAAAATCTAATTACCTGATTCTATTTGTTAAATGACTGTAACTAATGCTAATTATGATTTAACCTGATTGACTCCCTGAAGGATTGATGTGTGGATAAATATAGGTTCCCTTCCATTGCCTCAGCCGTGCGCCAGTCAGAGGCTTTCAACTCCGACAGAATTCTTCCATTCTCACAGAAAATGGGGCGACCAATTATTCTGCTGATCAAAGAGATTTACTACCCGGTTCTCGCAGCCGTCGGTGTCCTCGGTGAGCCAATGTAACCTGTTTGTTGTTAATCTGTGTTAACTGTCATCTTGTTCCTACAGCCTGTTGGATAAGGTAACGTGTTTCCCGGATGTCAGCATTACACAGTCGGTAGTTACCGGAACAAACTCGTGAACTGTGAGTCCGCATTGTCCGCGTTCCCTATAATGCGATAATTTTACCGATGTTACAATAATCTTTGAAGTTCCAACACTGGATTTTAGCTGATTTCCGGACCGTCTTGTCACCCCGTGCAGAGTGGGCAGTGCAGCTGTCATCAAAATGTGTGGGTGTGTTTCCCAGGTCATGGCTCCAATACTAATCCTGTCCTCACACTGCTCCGTGTTGATAATCACACTTACTGGAGTAAAATGCTCTCAACAGGTATCTCCGTGTCTATTTCAATCAGACACTGGGACATTATTTCTCTCCTCTCTCTTTCTTACAGCGAACATGGTGACAATTGTGATTCTCTCCCGAGGAAACTGCGGCCTTTCCAAGTGTATCTCGGTCTACATGGTGGCCATGGCAACAGCGGATCTATTGGTCATGATCATCAATGTAATGGTGTATCGTATTTTCAGTTCTCACTTTCCACTTTCATTCCTGTCCCACACTCCCGTGTGTCGGCTAGTTCTGTACATGACTACTGTCACCTTCGATTTGTCTGTTTGGTTCACAGTCTCCTTCACATTTGATCGATTTGTAGCTCTCTGCTACCAGAAGTTTAAAACGAGGTATTGGACCGAGAGATCTGCGGCTGCGGTTATAGCAACCTTCTCTGTTTTGAGTGGTTTTAAGGATATTCCATTTTTGTTTGTATATGGACCTCAGCAAATAATCAACAATCAACATTGGGGCTGCCGATCCAGTCTGGCTTTTTTTCACTCCCCTCTAGGTGTAGGGTACGTCTGGTTTCACAGCGCCTGGTTGGTTTGGCTTCCCTTTACTTTAATTCTCCTCTTTAACTCATTAACCGTCCGCCGTATTTTAGTGGCCAATAGAGCCCGCAGAGGACTGCGGGGTCACAGGACTGAGAATCACAGCGATCCAGAGATGGAGAGCCGGAGGAAATCCATCGTTTTACTGTTCACTATATCGGGCTGTTTTATACTGTTGTGGTTGACAGCTGCCGTGAGTTTTGTAACCACCAGACTGACAAACACCAATTATTACCGAGGCGACCGCACAGCCCCTGGATATATCGCCATGGAAACCGGAGCTTTGCTGAAGTTTTTGAGCTGCTTTCAAAACCCGTGTATTTATGCAGCGACCCAGAGGAAATTCAGAGCAGAGCTGAAGAATGTGGTGAAATCTCCCTGGACACTGATTCTGAGATTAGTTAGAAAATGCGGATAAGTAGAATCAATCAAACAAAACTTCTTGGTAACTCAAGCTCAGTTTCAACTATGTTTCAATGGTGGACCATCCTCTGTTCTGGTAATCTGAAAAATGGTGAGTTCTCGTGTGAACATTTATTCCATTCCCAGCACACGCAAGGCCCAGAAATTCATCTCGGGCGTTGGCGCAAAACGGGCGATACCGGATCTTCCGCCTGATATTCAGTTTCATTGACTTCTAATCGCTTCCTATAACCGGCGAACGATCCGATACCGCCCGTTTTGCGCCTCCGCTCGAGACGACTTTCTAGGCCCAATTGCTGCATTACTTTCCTTTTTCATGCTTCTTGTGCTGGGTAAACATAATCTATCCCTGCAAATTCAGCACATTTCATGTTCAGGGATCAAAGTTAACAATGATGAGGTTCAGTAGTGGAGCCGGACGTATGGGCAATAGAGGAATCCGCCTTACACTACAGATACTGGGATTGGGCGCGCCAGTTTAAAATTATCATTAAAGTTTCAAAACATCATTAAAGTTTAAATTGGTGCCGATAAACAATGAAAGGACTTGTGATCGCCTATCTGTCCTGAAAGTTTGGTGTGAATATTGCAGGCGCGGGTCTCTCTATTGGACACCATTCCTCATTCACAAATATATCGGGGCTCTTGTCATGTGCTAAGTGTTAGAATGAACGAAACAGCCGGAACTTGGCTCATCGATGTGACCTTTCACCTCTTTTGTCCCAGATACTTACTTAAAATCTGGATTGTCCGCTGACTGGTGTCTCCCACTCAGCAGCATGCTGGAGTCTGCCTTGTTTTGTGCGTTCGATCGAAGAATCATGAATAATATTACTGCTGTTCTGACTCAATCAGTCTCCCAAACAAATTAGTAAAGGAATATCAAAACTAATGTTTTGTCACAAAGTTACTAACTGTTACAATTGTTGCAAGTTATCTGTAAATAACACTACCAGAATCAAGAAAAAATCAAACTGATATTAAGTATTCTGTGTTTGGCGGAACATTTGCAGACGGGCAGAAAGAATCTTTGCTAATTATCGTCTTATTATGCGGTTGCACATTGTTCCAAATAATAATTAAAAATACCAGCAACTTTGAACCAGTTACAAATTGTTCAGCGGTGATCTCGCCTCAATCTGCGAGGAACGCCAAGGGATGGGAGCAGGGTCTCAATGGAAAGGAGCTGAAGAGTGTGGATGGACAGCGAGCCCCAGGTATCCAAATACTCACTTCCTAGAAAGTGCGTTTCCAGGGGGATAATTCCGGAGTAAAACAACAGCATTTTGTGTTTTATAGACTTGGGCAGAGATCACATGAATAACCAAGTGATGATAATTCTTTACAAGACGCTGTTAAGGCCACCTTTAGAATACCAGGTATAGCTTCGGTCTCCTCCTTGTGGGAAGGCCATTAAATCCCAAGAGAGCGGAGAGCGTAGATACACCAGGATGGTGCCATAGATCGGAACTATATTGATGATGAGGGATAAGATATTGGGACCATTTGTACTGCAGCAGCGAAAGCTAAGAGGAAATTTAATAGAGCTTTTTAAAATTATGAACAGTTTCATCAGAGTGAAGAGGGAGAGTTGATGAGTCAGCGATAAAGGGTAATCGACTTAAGATAGTCACAGAGAGGTTAGCAGAAACTTCTATATGCAACGGGTTGCTGAAGCATAGAATTTTTTGCCTTGTTTTGTTAAGGGAAAATGAGATGAATATTTGAAGCAGAGAAAATCATTGTCTGTGGAGAGAGAGGAGGAGAGTGTGGATAGTTTTTGATTGCTGTATCGAAGAACCCAGTACAGGTAGAAAGCGACGAATGACCTACTCCCACCCAGTAAATGTCTATGGGTTTAGAGTTTTACCCAGGTTGGTATCATTTTCATTTTTTGGTTTCCAAGCTGCCCGCATCCCCGTTAAGATTCTATTGAACAAAACATTAAAAATAAACTGGAAACAAGAAGATCCCAGATTTCCAATACTCACCCAACCCTTACCGTCGGAAAGGTTCCCATTTGTCCTACTCTCATTTTTAAGTATCTGTCTGTGCAGCGCCAGATTTCCCACCTTTCCCATAATTCTCACCGTTTGTTGATGTGGAACCTTGTCCGCTGATTCGCTAAAATCCGCCTGGGTCATTCCAACTGCATTTCATCAGCCCTACAGGCCAGTGAGGTGTTTCAGAACCTCCAGATGGTAAGTTAAAGATGACGCATCGTCCCTCAAACCAAGATAATTCCCTTTTACATTGCTCCTTTCCCAGGTGCTCACCCAGTAGATCTCTCCTGGCCTTATTTTAAACACTGGGATTATCACAGCACTGCCGGATCCTCAGGGATATTCTCAAAATGAGGAAACTTGCAGTGTCAGTAAATCGTCACTCCTGTCAGTCCCCATTCCTTTATCTCGCGATATCTCTGCCCCTGGATTCCAGATTCCCAGTTTATGTGGTTGAACACTGGAACTACATTTAAATACCCCTTGACCGCTGCCGCTCATACAAACACTCCGTCAATGATTCACTTGTGTTCTACTCCGAATATTTACCAAACAGCCTTTGCTATTCATATACACTTCCTGCTCGAGTCGTTGGATAATTAAAACACTTTTTCGAAATCCTGAATATTGCTCCCTACAGAATGACCAGGAACTCCTTTGCCCCGATGCTCCTTTCAATGATAAACACATTTTAATTTCACACTGGAATATTTTCTGAACTATTTTCCGCTTTTCTGCTCTGGCGCTGGGTTTTCCCAGACCTGCACCACTGCCGGAGTCTCGCGCACAGAGGGCGGATTATCAGAAAATAATGGATGCGCTTCCTCAGCTTTCATTCCATTGACATTAATGGTCGGAAGCGGCAGAGTCATTGGGGGGGATTTCTCGGGGGGTCAGCGGGCGCGTTCGGTGGATGGTCGGGTGGGAAAGTGTTTCATTCTGCAGCGGGTCGGGACCCGGCTGTCAACACGCTGCCACGCGCCTTTCCCGGATGTCGGGTATGTCAGCGCTGAGCAGACCCGACACGCAGCGGCGAGGGAGGCAATTCACGTCATTATGATCTCGTTATCAGAGGATTAACAACAATTTTGAGCTCACCTTTAGAATTTACCTGCTCGCCAACGGGGACCACGCTGCTCGGGGATCACGTCTGTTAAGCTGGGCGGGAACTAAATGGGCATGGAATCTTCTCATTACTTGACAGCTGCAAATGTGCTATAAAAGCTCCCATCTCACAGCTGTTCACTTTCCAAGCTCAGAAGCTGTTGCTTACTGCAATTGGAGGACAGATTGAGCTTTGTGCAGGTTGCAAGTGTTTGGAGCAAACTCTCTATCCAGTGTCACCTCGTTGGAACAACATCTCTCACCATTGACAAATTGTTTCTGTCATTTGAATTCACCTGCCATCTATTCCATCAGCATGGGTACGGTTTATACCCTCTCACCTTGCTCCTCAGAATCTGACCACGATCAACTGCAACACCAACATCACAAGGTGCACCAGCAGCGCCAACAACAACAAACTTCTCAGGAATCACCTGATGCTGCATAGGACACATGTCATCAGCACCTGATCACATTGCTGCCCGCGACGCCAGGGATGGCCTCACCATGGCCAGATTTATTTCACTTGATTCTGCACACACTGGCTGCCACTTGGTGCACCAGGTTGGCAGTACCCCACATGAACAACATAAAGCATCACTACAATACCCAAGCCTTTCCTTTCACACTCATCAGCATTGCGGGGGTGCTGTTATGTCTCACCATTCACTGCAACTCAATAAGCCACTCCCAAAGTTGCACACAAATCTGTCCAAGAACGGAAAGTGTTGAAAATAAAGATTTTAATGTTTAACAGCACATTAACAGAAACTTGACATTAACATTGGTTAAAAGACAAAAGTGCCTACCCTTGTGTGTTGATAGTTGGTATGATTGGACGAGGATGAGGGTGAGTGTGAGGGGTGGCTAGTGAGATGGGGAAGTGATAATGTAGATAGAAAGGGTTGAGTGGAGGTGGAAGGTAATTTGGTGTAAACATATAAGAACATACGACTTAGGAGCAGGTGTAGGTTGTTCGGCCCCTCGAGCCTGCTCCTCCATTTAATAAGATCATAGCTGATCTGATCTTGGACTCAACTCCAATTCGATGCTCGCTCCCCATAACCCTTGACACCCTTACCTTTCAAAAATCTGTCCAACTCCACCTTAAATATATTAAATGACCCAGCCTCCACAGCTCTCTAGGGAAGATAATTTTGAAGAATGACGACCCTCTGAGAGAAGAAATTCCTCCACATTTCCGATTTAAAATGGTGCCCCCTTATTCTGAAATTAAGCCCCCTCGTTCTAGATTCCCTCACGAGGGGAAACATCCTCTCTGCATCAACCCAGTCAAGTCCCTTCAGAATCTTATATGTTTTAATAAGATCCCCTCTCATTCATCTAAACTCCAATGAGTAAAGGCCCAAACTGCTCAACCTTTCTTCATAATACAACCCCTTCATCTCCAGAATCAACATCGTGAACCTCCTCTGAACTGTCCCCAATGCAAGTAATATCCTTCCTTAAATAAGGAGACCAAAACTGTACGCGGTACTCCAGGTGTGGTCTCACCAACGCCCTGTACAGTTGTAACAGGATCACCCTACATTTATACTCCATTCCCTTTGCAATAAAGGCCAACACTCCATTTCCCTTCCTAATTACTTGCTGTACCTGCATGCTAACTTTTTCTGATTCATGGACGAGGACCCCCAGATCCCTCTGTAACTCAGCATTTTGTAATCTCTCTCCATTTAAATAATAATTTGCTTTTTTATTTTTCCTACCAAAGTGGATAACCTCACATTTTCCCACATTAAGCTCCATCTGCCAGATTCTTGTCCACTCACTTAGTCTATCTATATCCCTTTGGAGATTCATTGCGTCGTCCACAAAATTTGCTTTCCCACCTATCTTTGTATCATCAGCAAATTTGGCTACATTACACTCAGTCCCTTCATCCAAGTCTTTAATATAGATTGTAAACAGTGGAGGCCCCAGCACTGATCCCTGCGGCACCCCACTAGTTACAGTTTGCCAACCTGAAAATGACCCATTTATCCCGACTCTCTGCTTTCTGTTAGTTAGCCAATCCCCTATCCATGCTAATATATATCCCCCAACCCCGTGAGCTCTTATTTTGTGTAGTAACCTTTTATGTGGCACCTTATCGAATGCCTTCTGGAAATCCAAATACATGACATCTACTGGTTGCCCATTATCCACCCTGCTCGTTACATACTCAAACAACTCCAGCAAATTTGTGAAACATGATTTCCCTTTCATAAAACTATGCTGACTCTGCTTGTCTATATTATGATTTTCTAAATGCCCTGTCATCACTTCCTTAATGATGGACTCCAGCATTTTCCCAATGACAGATGTTAGGCTAACTGGTCGATAGTTGCCTCCTTTCTGTCTCCCTCCTTTCTTAAATAGGGGCGTTTCATTTTCGGTTTTCGAGTCCGCTGGGACATCTCCAGAGTCCAGGGAATTTTGATAGATTACAACAAATGCATCCACTATCTCTGCAGCCACCTCTTTTAAGACTCCAGGATGCAGGCCATCGGGTCCAGGGAACTTGTCCACCTTTAGTGTGAATAAGGGTGTGCAGGAGTAGGGTAGTGAAGGCAGAGTGATGGGTATGTGATGAGCGACACAGCACGATGAGGTTGAGCGTTGCTTTGAAGTAACCTTTCGTGATCTATTGAGATCATTGAAAGGTTTGTGCCAGTGCATCTGGTCATCCTGACTACATCCCTGCTTGTGTCCTCCTGTGCAATGTGCAACCAGGCTGTGTTGGTCTCCTAGGGAGGTCTCTTCTGCACATTGGAAGGGAAGCGAACCTCCCTGCCTGCTTTGACTCCCTCCATAAGCAACTGGAGGGAGTCATGGGAGAGCCTGGGTACAGCAATGCACCTCTGTGCAATGCTTGTCAGTGTTTGCAGCACCTCAATGCTGCAGAGCACAGAGTGAATTTGCGCATGGTCCATTTAAGGAATACCGGCTGATGACGCATGATCAAATGACGTCATCAGACCCGCTTCCTTCATTTGGCTGATAATTCCCAATCAGGGGAAAGTGATGTCGGCGACTCGGATGGAGCCAGAATTGAGACCGCGACCCGCCACCGACCTGGTCCGCCACGGACCCGCCGAAGTAGGGAAAATCGCGGCCATCGAATCGGAAAGCTCATAAGGAGGACGTTCGTCCTATCGTGCCTCTCCCGGCTCTTTGAAATAGGCATCCAATTAGTCCAACTCCTCTGCTCTTTCCGCATAGCGCAGCACACCATTCCTTTCAAGGTAAATCTCCAATTCCCTTTGGAAAGTTACTATTTTTATAAGGGTGTCAGCAGTGGCTCTGTGGTAGCTCTCCCGCCTCTGAATCAGATGGCAGTGGGTTAAAGACCCGCTCCAGAGACTTCAACACAAAATCTATGCTGACACATCAATGCAGCACTGAGGGAGAGCTGCACTGTCGGAGGAGCCGTCTTTTGGATGAGACGTTAAACCGAGGCCCCGTCTGCCATCTCGGTGGATATAAAGTATCCTTTAGTATTATTCGAATCAGAGCAGGAGTGTTATCCCCTGTGCCCTGGCCAATATTTATCGCTCCACCAACATCACGAAAACAGATTATCTGGTCATTATCGCATTGCTCTTTATGGGAGCTTGCTGTGCACAGATTGACTACCGCATTTCCTATATTACAAATGTGACTGCACTTTAAAGACACTTCATTGGCTGTAAAGCGCTTTGAGACGTCCTGAGGTCATGAAAGGCGATATTTAAATGCAAGTCTTTCCTTTGCTATTGAATCTGCTTCCATCAACCATTCAGGCAGCGCATTCCAGATCAGAACAAATTGTTGAGTAAAAGCATGTTTCCTCATTTCCCCCTGGTTCTTTGGCCAATTACCTTAAATATGTGTCTTCTGATTGCTGAACCTCCAGCCAATGGAAATAGTTTCTCCTTATTTAATCAAACCCCGCATAAATGTGAACAGCTCTGTTAAATCTCCTTCTGTGCTCGATGGAGAACCATCCCAGCTTCGCGCCAGGTCGGCAATTTTCAGATCCTTCACCCACTGCTAACGAGGCCCCGCTCCAGACCACACATTCGGGTCACGCCAGTCTTACCTTGATCTCTTTCTCCTCACTTTTCAAGATTATTCCGTAATTGTTATGTATAATCAACAATTTAAGATTGAGCAACATACATGTTAAGTAGGTTAATCAATTTCCCTTTGAAACGGAACCTATCTCTTCCTTTTAACGAGTTTGTCATTTCGCTGTTAATATCATATCACCATTCGGTTTTTAAAAGCTGAAAACAAAATATGATTGATTGTGTTTAGATGTAACAGCGCCATCACCCGGTAGTACTGTGAATAGCAGACTTTACAATCAATTACTTTTACAACTACTGGCGTTTCTGATAATTACATAGAACTTGTAGCACAGAAACAGGTCATTCAGCTCAGTTGGTGTGTGGCTGTGTTTATACTCCACACGAGTCTTCTCCCTCTCGAATTCCCTCTTTCAATCCTGCAACCGTATCCCTCGCTTCCTTTCTACCTCGTGTAGGCATCAAGCATCCCCTTAAATGCATCAATTCTACCTGCTTCAACCGCTCCTTGTGGGACAGAGATTCACATTCTCACCACACTCTGTGTAAAGAAAATCCTTCTAAATTCTTTATTTGATATATTAGTGGCTGTCTTATATTTATGGCCCTTGTTCTTAACCCAACGATAAGTGAAAGCAGTCTCAGTCTTCTCCTGTTGATAGTAAACAGCTCCAGACTGCTCAATCTTGCCTGATAGTCGTATCCTCCAATTCTGATAAAGTCCTTGTGAATCTTTTATGTTCCTTCTCCAGCGCTTCAACATCCCTTTTTGCACCATGACGATCAGAACTGGACACAGTCCTCCCACTGTGGCCTAACCAGGGTTCCACATACATTTCACATTACCTCCCTGCTTGTGTAGTATATACCGCTAGAAATTAGCCCCAGCACTTTTTTCCACTCGTTATGGCCTTATCAACTTGTGCTGCTACTTTAGTGATGTATGCACCTCTATTCCCAGATCTCTTTCCTGGAATGCCCCATATAGTTTCTTACCTTCCATGTAGTAAGTGGTTTCCTTCATCATCCTACCAAAATGAACCATCTGGTGTCTTCCTGTATCCTGCAGTCCTCCACGTGATTGACTGTATCTCCCAATTTGGTGCCATCTGCAGATCTCGAGCATACCTCGAATTATCGAGTCCAAATTATTGATGTATGAGGTAAACAACGGTGGTCCCAGCACGGAGCTCTGCGGGACACAACATACAACTTGCTCCCAGTCTGAGAAACGCCCCTTAACTCTTGATATTTTGTCAGTTTTATAGCCACCTTTCAATCCATTCTGATATCTGGCCCCTCACCCCACACTGCCTGATCTTTGTCATGTGTCTTTTCTGTGGTACCTTATCCAAGTCCTCCTGAAAATCCATGTATAACACATCCACTGCATTCACTTCCTATACTCTTTCTGTTTTTTCCTCAAAGTATACAATAAAGTTGGTTACTTGACCTTCCTTTTAGCAATCCATGTTGAATACTTTTTATTATTTTCTCTGTTTCTACGTATGGTGTTATTGATCTTTCTGGCAAAGATTCCAGTATCTTTCCTACTATTGACATTAAGTTAATTGGTCTCTAGTTCCATGGACTTGCTGTAACTCTCTTTTTGAAAATAGAAATTATATTTGCGGTTCGCCAGTCCTCTGCCACTATTCTCTGTCGTGTTGTTTATATATATATGGACACTGTCGCCTCTGCTACTCCCTCGCTGGTCTCTCTGAGTATCCATTGTTTCAATCCGGGCATTTGTTGTGCTTAAATTTGTATCGAATATTCAGCAACTCCTATTTTTCTCTCTTAACTATTTAATATCCCTCTTGACCTCTTCTACTAGTGTCATTTCCGCTTTGTTAACCACTTCCGTGAAACTGATGCAGAGTATCTAATCAATATCCCGACCATTTCAGTATCATCTCCAGTGTGTTCATTTTGCTCATCCCGAGAGGACTTATCACTTTCTTAGTTCTCCCTCTGTCACCTATTTGTCTATTGAACACTTTACTATTTCTTCTCATATTCTTATTTCCTCTTTGCTTTCCTAATTGTAGATTTTACCTCATTCCTAAGCTCATTGCATTCTCCTTCGTCATCCAGTCCTTTATTGTTTATATCGTTTGTGTGCCTTTTTCTTTAGATTAAATATTATCCTCTGCTCTTCATTTATCCATGGCATCTCATACTTGATTATTGTGTTCTTATTATTTAGTGGAATCTATTTCTCTTGGTGAGTGAGCTCTGGGCCAGGTGTAGCAAAGCTACCTCTGAGTCGAAAGGTTATGGGTTGGAGCCCACACCAGACAGAAGATGCGAGAGTTTACATCCAGCAGGTACTCGCGTCAGATGGGAGTAGAGTGGCGCCCACTTCCACGCGCCTCCCCAGGCCGCCCCCACCCCCCACGCACAAACGCACACCATGCTGGATTTAGACAGTTCTTCTGGTAGGCAGTTGTGAGTCCAATGAACAATCTGTCGAGGTAGAAAGGGACTTTGTTATGGAAACAAACCAGTTCTGCAAGATGTGAAGCAGTGGATGAAACGAGTTGCGTCGTGTGCTATTAGGCATGGAAGAGAAGAAGAGAATATTACTTCTGAACAAACTCTCCTTTAAATATACACCACTGTTGCTCTAACTCTTCGTCAGTCAACATTTTCCTCCAGTATAACTTTCTTCCCTCCTCCTCATTCACTCATATTTGGCTTTTCACAATATCTTACTTTGGTCTTTGTACGATCTACATCTCTCAATCATTATCGTAAACCTTATTATTGTGACTTTTAAAAGTCTATGGAATTGTTATCATGGCATGGAGGAAATGACGCTACACACTTCTAAAAACAGTTTATCAGGGCCGCATAAGTTGTTCAGCTGTAATTATTACTTAGTTCCCGCATTAAAAACTCAGTTACACTTCATTCAACAAGGTTTAACCTTTTCCATGGTTTTTACAGCGAGAATAGTCAAGTTCGCGTCAAATCTCTGCTTCTGTGCTGATTGCATCTGCGATGACTGCAACAGCGCCCCCTGTGGAAGTGCAGGGTATCACTGACAGCAGCTCACGGTTTTCCGCGTTTAACTGCGATAGTGCGGACACCTGGTGTTGCTGTCAGTTTCACACATTAAGGAACGCGAACGGTGACAGTTTCACGTTCATTGCAGCCGCACATTGCGGGCCAATTTTGATGGGTAGAACATCCGCACGTTCATTCCCAAGGGATAGGCTTTTAGCCCTAGATTTAAGAAAGGAGGGAGAGAGAAGATGGGGAACTACAAACCAGTTCGCATGATATCAGTAGAGGGGAAAATGCTAGAATCTATTATTAAGGACGTGGTAACAGGGCACTTAGAAAATAATAATAGGGCTGGGCAGAGTCAACACGGATTTATGAAAGGTAAATCATGTTTGACGAATATGTTACAGATTTTTGATGTTGCAACTATAAGAATAGATAAGGGGGAACCAGTGGATGCAGTTTATTTGGACTTTCAGAAGGCATTCGATAAAGTGCAAAACAAGAGGTTATAAAACGAAATTAGGAGTCATGGGATTGGGGGTAATATGCTAGCATGAATTGAGTACTGGTTAACGGACAGAAAACAGATAGTAGGGATAAATGGGTTATTTTTGGGTTGGCAGGCTGTAACTAGTGGGGTACCGTAAGGATCAGTGCTTGGGCCTCAGCTTTTCACAATCTACATCAATGACTTGAATGAGGGGGCCAATGTAATTTATCCAAGTTTTCTGATAATACAAAGCTGGGTGGGAACTTAAGTTGAGAGGAGGATGCAAGCAGGCTTCAAGGGGATATAGAGAAGCTAAGTAAGTGGACAAGAACATGGCAAATGGAATATAATGCAGAGAAATGCGAATTTATCCACTTTGGTAGGAAAAATAGAAAAGCAGATAATTTTTTAAATGGTGCGAGATTGGGAAATTTTGGTGTTCAGAGGGACCTGGATGTCCTTGTGCATGAATCACTGAAGTTTAACATGCAGGTACGGCAAGCAATTAGGAAAGCAAATGGTATTTTGGCCTTAATTACAAGAGGATTTGAGTAGAAGAGTAAATACGTGTCACTGCAATTATATAGGGGCCTCTTGAGGCCACACCTGGAGTATTGTGTACAGTTTTGGTCTCCTTACCTCAGGAAGGATGTACTTGCCACAGAGGGAGTGCAACGCAGGTTCTCCAGACTGATTCCTGGGATAGGAGGATTGTCCTATGAGGAGAGACTTTGTAGACTAGGCCTCCATTCTCTAGAGTTTAGAAGAATGAGAGGTGATATCATTGAAAGATACAAAATTCTTGCAGGGCTTGACATGGTAGATGCAGGGAGGATATTTCCCCTGTCTGTGTTGTCTCAGATTAAGGAGTCGGCCATTTAGGACTGAGATGAGGAGAGATTTATTCACTCAGAGGGTGGTGAATCTTTGGAATTGTCTACCCCAGAGGGTTGTGGAGGCTCGGTCCTTCAGCATATTCAAGACAGAGTTCGATTGATTGTTGAATATTAAGGAAATCAAGGGACATGGGGATAGTGCATGAAAATGGAGTTGAGGTAGAAGCTCAGCCATGACCTGACTGAATGGCGGGGCAGGCTCGAGGGACCGAATGGCCTACTCCTGCTCCTATTTCTTATGTTCTCATGTTCAAATGATTCTGGTGCAGCCGGGTTCAGAACATTGCAGATAACGTTATCTGAATGTATTTCAATTATTTAACTCTATACAATCAGGTGTTGGTACTACCGATAATATGCGATGCATATGTGTATGTCCCAATCATTATTTTGCTCTCTGTAAAATGATCACAAATTGAATGATAATCAGATTCTTTTGCTGGCAAATCAAGGTGCTTTATTGACAGTCCGCGATATTATATCAATATTGCATTGCGTGAATAATGGTTTGCAGGACACATGAATATTGTCGTGTCGGGGCTGTGTGTGTGGGGGCGTGTGATAGTGTGTGGGGTGGGTGTGTGTGTTTAGGGTGAGTGTATATATGTGTGTGGGATGTGTGTGTATGTGTGTGCGGTGGGTTTGTGTGTGCGTGGGGTGGGATGTGTGTATGTGTGGGCGTGTGTGGGGTGTGTGTGTCTGTGTGTGGGGTGGGCGTATGGGTGTATATGGGAGGTATGTTTGGGTGTGTGTGTGTGGTGTGTGTGTGGGGTTGGGTGTGTGGGAGATGGGTGTGTGCGTGTATTTGTGTGCGTGTGTGCGTGTGGGGGGGTTGTATGTGTGGGGTGTGTGTGTTTGGGAGGTGGGCGCGTGTGTATGTTTGTGGGGTAGGTGTATGTGTGCTGTGTGTGTGTGGGGAGGGTGTTTGTGTCTGTGGTGTGGTTGTATGGGTGTGTGTGTGTGTGTGTCGGGTTGGTGTGTGGGTTGTGTGTGTGTGTGTGTGGGTGGGTGTGTGTGTCTGTGTGTGTTGGGGTGTGGGTGTGTGTGTGAGTGTGTGCGAGTGGTGTTGGAATGTGTGTGGGGTATGTGTCTGTGCGTGGGCTTGGTGAGTGTGTGTTTGGGTTGAGTTTGTGTGGGGTTTGGGTGGGTGTATGCATGTGGGTGTGGAGGGTGGGGGTGTGTTTGGGGGGTGAGTGTGGGGGGGGGCTGGATATATGTGTAAGTGTTTGTGGGATGGTTCGTTGTATGTGTGTGTGTGGTGTGTGTGTGTGTGTGTGTTGGCCTTGGGTAGGTGGGGTGTGGGTGGGTGTATGTTTATGTGTGTGTGGGGGTGGGTGTGTGTATGTGTGTCGCTTATGATGACTGTTAGAGAGAAAATTTACTTCGAAGACAGATTCATATTGACCCCGTTACAAATTTCATCCGACACTTTAAAAGAGGACCTGGGTGGTATCAGGAGCGATCTACAAATGTTTGCCATCTGATGTTAAAAACATTGAAAATTAATAAATGGGGGGAAATATAGGAATTCAACATGCACCCAATATTATCTGTATCATTACAAACACACACACACTGCACACAGACATCAATATTACACTGATCGAAAAATAGATAGATAGATAGATAGATAGATAGATAGATAGATAGATAGATAGATAGATAGATAGATAGATAGATAGATAGATAGATAGATAGATAGATAGATAGATAGATAGATAGATAGATAGATAGATAGATAGATAGATAGATAGATAGATAGATAGATAGATAGATAGTTGGATGAACGGAGTGGTGGATGGTTGATTGGAAGGATGGATAGATGGTCATGAATGATGCCCTACAACATTCTTATCTTTGTGATGGTCTACTATCTGACATGAAGCAGCCCGTTTACATTTGTTTCACGATGATGCCTTCAGTCCTTCCTGATTTTCTGCATCATTTGAATCCCTATGGCATCCTGAACCAGAGAGATGAATTTCACCTGGAGAAGCCTGAAGTTATCCGTGCGGTACTGATGCTCCTTCTCTGGTGATGGGGTATAAAGCGAGCACGTGAATCGAGTGATAAGAGACAAGTGTAATATTTGGAACATGTGGTATTTTCATATACAACAAAAAACTCAACATATCCTCCCCGAATTACTTCAACCACATCGGGAACACAGCAGATCAAAGGGTGCATCATTTCCCACTTCTCAACCTAAATACTTGCTCCTCTGTGAGACTGGTGCGGTCAGAACAATCTGAACAGTGCGGATAAAAGGAGCATGAACTGTGACTTTATTTACCGCCATATATTCATTGTAATCATTGCCAGAGTGGGATATGTCCCGTGGGTTTTGCACATTGCGGTCCAAATTAAAATGGCCTTAACCCCTTTAACCGCTCTCCCCAGAGCCTTTCCATTGAGTCCATTCATACTCTGAATGAATTGTTCACCAGTTGGGCGGGTGAGGTCAGTACATCACTGAGATGAGCTCAGGTTGGTGGTGAGGGGTCACCGCGATGGAGTGATATGGTTAGAGTGGACATGGTACATCAGCCCCACAGAGCTGAGTCAGTGAGGTTGCTGTACATTGTGGTTTGAATCACAATTTTTGAGAAGATTATAGGGTCAGTGCTCTATGACAAGAGGTTAAAAGAATCCTATCGCTCAGAAGTTTATACTTTTGTCGTGTGATTGTTTAGCGTCGTAGAGAACTGGTGCAGGGATATAAAGACTGAAATAAGATGCCAGTATAAATATACGGTAATTAATTTTCCACGTCATTTTCTGGGCTAAATGTAAATCTTCAAAGCCTTTCTTAATGTCCCAAAGCGCTTCACAAATAGTTATTAATATTGAAGTGACATTGGAGAATTGTTTTTCGGAGAATGACTCTGAGTTGAATGATGCCTGTTTGACCCCCTTCCCCTTGTATAAGAGGCTCTGTCCCATCATCTACGGATTATTACTGTGGATTGGGCACAGTTCCCATTCCCGCTCAATATCCCGCTATCCGGAGTAACAAACTGTCTCTGCGCCAACGAACAGCAGTAGCGACAGATGGACGGACAGAGAATTCCGGACCACTGGTATTTTCCAGGCCGTCATATTACTAAACAAATGATATTTCTCAGAACTTTCCTCCTTCATTGTGTTTTCCAAACAATAGATGTTTCTCAAACCATGGATGTTTTCAATCTATTGATAGTTTCCCAACAATCAACTGTCTGAAACAATGGACAGCTTGCAATCGATTGATATTTCTCGATCTATCAATTATTCCCAACACTGTTACCACTCCGAATTGATTGACGTTTCTAGATCTAGCAATGATTATCCAGACCTTCATCATTCCCATACGAATCATGTATTGGCACCGGGCATGACGACCCCGGATAATTGGGATCGAGTCTCTGGAGTGTGGATGCTCGAACTCACAACCGTCTGTCTCAAGGGGCGGGAGGGCCTACTTCATTGGTGTTGAAGCGCTTTGGAATGACTGAGGTTAATAAAGGTCCGGTATCAATACAGTCCTTTCTTACTGATTGGAGCAGAGACTCTGCCAACATTGAAGAATTGGTTGGCTATGTGGTTGAAGAAAGGGGGATAAAGGGATATGGACACAGGGCGGGAAAGCGGGATGAGGAACATTGCTGTTGTAGAGGGCTAGCACCGACAAGAAGGGCCGAAGGGCCTGTTACCCGTGCTGTAATTTCCGTGCTGTTTAGTGATAGGGACCCTTGTCAGCTTGTCACTAATCTCACAGTCTGGGTTTCTGATCCCAACCCTGCACAAATTAAAATAACGCCACCCATGTAATTCACGATTGTTATTATTCAGACTCCCAATAAACCAACTTTTCGACACCTACGAACAGATAAACAGCGGCTTTCAGATATAGACTAAACCTCGTTTCAGCTCAAATGATGGGTGCTTCATATCTGCCCCGAAGGGGTTGGTGTAGCCCAGGTTTAACAACTTAAATCGATTAAACAACAACAACTGTCATTGACGAACCGCTTTTAACCGAGTAAAGTCTCCCAAGGCGCTTCACAGGAGCGTAAATAAAACAAGATTTGACACAAAGCCACGTAAGGAGATATTAGGAGAGGTGATTAATAAGCTCGGTCAAAGAGATCAGTTCTGAGGAGCGTCTGAATGGAGGAGAGCGGTACAGAGACGGAGAGGTGAGGGAATTCCAGAGTTTAGGGCCTTGGCATCTGAAGGCAAAACCACCAATGGGCCAGTATAATATAAACAGAGACAGGGTCTATTGTAATATAAACTGAGACAGGGTCTAGTGTAATATAAACAGAGACAGTGTCTATTGTAAAATAAACAGAGTCAGGGCCTAATGTAAAATAAACAGAGACAGTGTCTACTCTAATTAAAATTGAGACAGGGCCAGTATAATATAAACAGAGACAGGGTCTAGTGTAATATAAACAGAGACATGGTCTACTGTAATATAAACAGAGCCAGTGTCCAGTGTAATATAAACTGAGACATGGTCTAGTGTAACATAAACAGAGACAGGATCTAGTGTAATATAAACAGAGACAGGGTCTACTGTAATACAATCTGAGACAAGGTTTTGTGTAATATAAACAGAGACAGGGCCTAGTGTAATACAAACAGAGACAGGATCTAATGCATTAATAACTGAGACAGGTCCTAGTATAAGATAAACAGATACATGGCCTAGTCAAATATAAAGTGAGAGAGTGTCTAATGTAATAAAAACAGATACAGGGCCTAGTATAATATAAACAGAGGCAGGGACTAGTGTAATATAAATAGAGACAGGGACGAGTGCAATTTAATCAGAGACAGTGTCTAATGTGATATAAACAGAGACAGTATCTAGTGCAGTAAGAACTGAGACAGGGTCCAGTGCAACATAAACAGAGACAGAGTCTAGTGTAGTAATAAATTGCACAAGGTCTGGTATAATATAAACAGAGTCGGGGTCTTGTGTAATATAAACAGGGGCAAGGTTTTCACCATTAGAAGTGAGACTGGAGCTAATGTAATAATCAAAGACGCGCTCTAATGTAATATACACAACAACATGGTCTAGTGCAGTAACAATTGAGACAGGGTCTAGTGTAATACAAAGAGAGACAGTGTCGAGTGCAATGATAACTGAGACAAGGCCGAGTGTAATATAAACGGAGACAGGGTCTAGTGTAATATAAACTGAGTTAGGGTCTCGTGTAATATAAACAGGGACAGGGTCTAGTGTAATATAAACAGAGACAGGGTCTTGTGTAATATAAACAGAGACAGGGTCTAGTGTAATATAAACAGGGACAGGGTCTATTGTAATATAAACAGAGACAGGGTCTTGTGTAATATAAACAGAGACAGGGTCTCGTGTAATAAAACAGAGACAGGGTCTAGTATAATATAAACAGAGATAGGGTCTAGTGTAATTTAAAGTCATCCACAATCTGCACTCTGTCAATTTATACGCTCACACTTCATGTCCCTGCTCTCAGACTGCGGGGTTCAAGTTTTATTTTCTATCCAATCATTCTCGAAATATTCTGATCATTGGAGGGTGTCACATTCAATTTGTGCAATGTGCCTGTTTACTTGTATTATGTAATATTAGAATTGTTGGGACTGAAATGGTTAACCTGATCTGTTTGTTTAACGACTGTAATTAATGTCAGTTCCCAGGGAATCTGCTCGTCTCTCTGGAGTTTTTACTCCAATATAAAGAAGATGCTCTTTTGAATTCTCTATTCCATTGATTCAGTGGGAGCGGTGCCCCGAGCACTGATCAGTTCATCCTTTCCCGCCAAAAGTGGAACCATGTTTCGGGATTCCCCACTAACTCTTCGGGTGCTGTGGGCAATCTGGGACGTACAAAAGATTTACTACCCCATCATCGCTGCCGTTGGTGTTCCGAGTAAGTCCAACTATTAACCTCGTGAAGCTTGTTTAACTGGATTACTGTTGTTCTGTGTTTCCCATTATCTTCCACAGTCTCGGATCATTGATGTTCCTGGTAAGTTCAACTATTAACTCCGTGCACCATTTTTAACTGTGTTACTGTTCCTCTGTGACTCCCATTTCCTGCCACAGTCTCAGGCCACTGATGTTCATAGAATCATAGAAACTTACAGTCCAGAAGGAGGTCATTCGGCCCCTCGCACCTGTACCTGACTCTGTGAAAGAGCAGTCGTGCTTACTCCCACATTCCCGATTTTTACCGGTAACTCTGTAAGTTCCTCATCCTCAAGTTCCTGTCCAAATCTCTTTTAAACTATTGTTGAAATAGCTTCCACCACCTATTCAGTTAGAGCGTTCCCGATCCCGACATGTTCCTGGGAAGTAACTGTTGATTCAGTGTTGTTGTTTATGATGAAGGGACATTAAAGCTTTGCGCGCCTGAAAGATCTGTCGCTGTTACATATTTCAATCCAGGTTCCCACCCACTGTTCTGATATCAGTTAACTCCACTTTTAAACAGTGAGCCAAGAAATGGTACATGAAAGCGTTAAGGGTTTTCCATTTCATCGCCAACAGTAATGTCTACTCTTCTCTGCAGGTAGTAATTCTCTAGACCATGTCTGTTTGATTGTTACTGTGGTTGTGATTTAGATAATTTCCCCGCTGTTGGTTGTGCTCCGTGTATCCCTCTTGGTGTGCGGTATTGGAAGGTGTCTGTTTTGATGTGTTTATTACACAGTCGCCTGTTCACTGGTCTGAGTTTAATGGACACTGCGGCCTCACTCCTGCCATCTGTATAACAATGTTTGAGAGTTTACTGTACTTTGATTCTTTAACACCAGCAATGCTACCTTTAGTCCCAGTCTGATGCCGGAACTTTGCATTTCCATTAGATCAAAAATGTGTTTTCCGGAAGATTTTATATTCCGTATTCTGCATACAGTTCAATAGGTAGAGCAGTAGCGATCTGACAGAGAGTCCAGAAATACACAGAAAAGTTTGAGAAAACCCGGCAGCTCCACTTCACTGTCTGAATTTCCACCATCGCCCACTCCGCACTCCTTTCATTGGTTGAGGATGTTTAAGACAGGATTACAAGTGTAATGTTTGTTTCAGTAATATAGTCAATTAATCGTATTTCCACATACTTAATATTAATCATTACTCTGACACTCAGTGTAAAGCCATGCGGGCCTTGCGCAGTTCAGGGAGTCTCTCAGTGAGGCGCAACATGACAATTGGAAACCCAGACAATTGACATTAATAAGCGATTAATTGTTTGGTTTTAATTCACTCTAAGAAAGCATATTGGTAAAGTGCTGGGAAATCCGCTGTAAAATTAAATGCAATATATATATATGAACTGAAGGCACTCATTTTAAATTAAAATAAAGCATTAGATTTACACAGCATGTTATCCTATCTGTGCGAAAAGTAATGGCCCAAAAATTAGTGCCGCTACGCGAGAGTACGCACGGTGTACTCTCGCGTATTCTGTCTCCAATTGCCGGTTTTCTGCATGCACTGCGCATGCGCTGAAAACCGGCACTTGGTTAATTCAAAAGGGGGCGGTTCCTAGGTGAACCGCGTGCGCGCTACAGGCTGCGCGCACGCAGTGCACTTAGTGCTTTGGACGCGCAGGTAAGCATGGAAGATATTAGACATAAAGAAAGGAGGTGGAAGACCCTCTTTTAACAAGGTAAGTACTTAATTAAGTATTATTTTGAATTTTTTTTAACAGGTTTATCTTTTTTAGAGACTTTAAAGACAGGTAAGTTTATTTTTATAACTTTTTAAAAGATTTTAAATTTTTTCAAAAATTTAATTTTTTGTTTAAAATTGTTAATTTATTTAACTATACTTATTTTATTAATGTGATGGGTTTTTTTAAAAATGTAATTGAGGTTTAGCTGTTCTTTTGGGGGGGTATAGTATTCATAGCTTTCACAGCCGTGCTGTGAAAGCTATGAATGAAAGATGGTGTGCTGCCATTGGCTCTAACTGAGTCATGTGATCCCACAGCTCGCACGAATTAACTGCGCCTGTGGGATACGAAAGCCATGCACAGCTGCTGTCCAGAACATCAAGTTCGTGCGAGCTCGGACTGAAAAAGCCAGCGCGCAGTGAGAGATCGCGGGGAGGCCTCACCCTCGCACGAAGGCTCACTCACGAATTTTTGTGCCAATACGTTTTTCACATTTACACACATGAAGTAGAGAGAACTTGGAGCAAAATCAGCCGCAATTTTTCACACAGCAGCTGCTAAATAGTTTGGTTGATGTTGTCTGGTGTGGGAATGTTGGCAATGACACCGAGAGCTCCATGTTCTTCTTGAAATAGTGCCAACTTTAACATCCCATGAATGAGAAAAGCGGGTCGAGGCGATCTCAGATCACACTCTCCCCGGAAGGAGGGCGCCTCTGATCAGTATTTAACTGGAGTGTTAACCCGCTCAAGGCCAGGAGTGGGGCTTGAAACCATGAGCTTCTCACTCAACACGAGCCGAACTGACTCGGAATGAATCCAATGACTGAGTTTTTAATACAATTATTTGGAATACTGATTTATATTTAATATATTTTCTTTCTTTTCCCTCCACTTCCTCTGTTCCAAGCGCAGGTCTAATATCGCCACCTAAGACATACACATCCTCCGCTCTGCTTGATTCTGCTAGTGCTCACCCGCAGTCCCGCTGGAAGAGACCGCCTCATTCATCTCGCTCCTTGTTCATCTCCACGTTCTAATGTCCCTGGAACTCTCTGATAATGTAATGTCTTCCCATCTACTGCGTGTGTGTTTTTGTTATTTTACCTCCATCTTTTCTCTCTCCTTTTCTGAAAGCGTTGAACTTTTGGACCACGGGCTACGAGGGTACAAACGCCTTCACCGAGAGAACCTAGACAGAGTCCATAGTAGGTAGCAGAACCCCGCGAAAACTGTTCTCATCTCACTGCCACACCTGTGCACCATCCAGTATGTGTTGGTGGCCAGTGATCAGAAGGAACATCCCTGCCCCATGTCCCACATGCATCCTACAGCACTGTGACACATGTAACAGCGAACGGTCAATTCCGCACAGGCTTCCGTCCGAACCTGGGAACTGTGGGTAATTTTTGCCTCCAGCTACAACAAGGTGTTGTTATCGACCAGATCCACCAGTAATCTCTGTTCACAGGAATGGTTTTTCTTATAGTTTTCTGCAGGTCCTTTTATTTATTGTGTATAATTTTATACTGTTCAGTTATTTATTTCACATCTTGTTTCTGCTTTTATTGTAAACCCAGACTCCAGCAGAAAGCCCTGTCACAGGTAAATTAATCAGTCTCCATACCTGGATGTAGTAGCAAAGCTTCTAATTTCAGACCGAACTCCACCGGGTTGCTGCTTCTGTTGGAGCCTGATGTATAATTTCTGTTTTGTAACCTTCCTTACAGTGAACTTTTTGACGATTGTGATCCTGTCTCGGGGAAGGTGCGGTCTCACCAAATGTGTCACCCGTTACCTGGTGTCCATGGCAGCGGCGGATCTACTGGTCATTATCATTGACGTGATACTAAGACAGATTCCCATTGCTTACGCTGCACAATTCCTTTTTGTACGGAACATTAAAGTGTGTAATATCCACGCCGTCCTGCTGTACGCAGTCACAGACTGTTCTGTCTGGTTCACAGTCGCTTTCACCTTTGATCGATTTGTGGCCATTTGTTGCCAGAAGCTGAAAACAAAATATTGCACAGAAAAAACGGCGGCTGTGGTTCTAGGAACAGTGACTGTGCTGTTTTGTTTGCAAAACATGTTTTGGTACTTTATGTACACAAGTGAATATTTACTGTTTAGCATGCCTTGGTTTTGCAATGTATTAGACAGTGTTTTCTTTTCAAGGGTATGGGCAACAATAGAATCTCTTCATTTTATTTTAACCCCATTTGTTCCTTTTGTTCTGATTCTGCTGCTCAATGCTTTAACCGTCAGACACATTTTATTGTCGAGCAGAGTCCGCAGGAGACTCCTGGCCCACAGCAGTGGGGAGAGTCCCAGTGACCCAGAGATGGAGAAGCGAAAGAAATCCATCATTTTACTGTTTGTTATATCCGGGAATTTTATCCTGTTATGGGTGATGTTTTTGGTGAATTCCATATACTTGCGCATAAAAGCAATGTTTAATAACGCGACCATTAGCACTTCGGATGTCCTACAAGAAATTGGCTTCATGCTTCAACTGTTGAGTTCTTGCACAAACACCTGTATTTATGCCGTGACCCAGACTAAATTCAGAGAGGAGTTGAAAACTGTGGTGAAATTTTCCATCACTCTAATTGCTAAATTAATGTAGAACAGCGAGAAGAAATGAAAACTGTCCACCTGGCGCCTGAAATACTAAACATAATTTATAAAGTTTCCCAGAAACACTTATTAATTCAGTGTTAATTTAAAGCCGTTTGCAACATTTTATGCTTTGTGCAGCAACTTGATATAAAATGTTAATAAAACAAGACAACAATAAAACCTTCCCATTGTTAGATAAAACAACCTGCTTGTGCTTTCTTCGTGCTTATGGTGATGGCGCTCCATTTACATGAACTGTGCCCATAAAATGCCGCAGACAAAGATCCTGAGATCTCGTTTACAGGAAACACCCAGCTAACCATTTACCGTCTGATGGGATCCGTGGTCGTTGCCCTGTGTGGAGGTCATTAGTTCAATAGGTGGAGCAATGCGGACCGCTAACAATAGGCTGGGATCCGTGGTCGTTGCCCTGTGTGGAGGTCATTAGTTCAATAGCTGGAGCAATGCGGACCGCTAACAATAGGCTGGGAACCGTGGTCGTTGCCCTGTTTGGAGGTCATTAGTTCAATAGGTGGCGCAATGCGGGCCGCTAACAATAGGCTGGGATCCGTGGTCGTTGTCCTGTGTGGATTCCATTAGTTCAATAGGTGGAGCAATGCGGGCCGCTAACAATAGACTGGGTTCCGTGTTCGTTGCCCTGTTTGGTTCCATTAGTTCAATAGGTGGAGCAATGCGGGCCGCTAACAATAGGCTGGGATCCGTGGTTGTTGCCCTGTGTGGATGTCATTACTTCAATAGGTGGAGCAATGCGGGCCGCTAACAATAGGCAGGGATCCGTGGTCGTTACCCTGTGTGGATGTCATTCGTTCAATAGGTGGAGCAATGCGGGCCGCTAACAATAGGCTGGGATCCGTGGTCGTTGCCCTGTGTGGATTCCATTAGTTCAACAGGTGGAGCAATGCGGGCCGCTAACAATAGGTGCAAACAATGCTGTGAAATGGATTCATTTGTGAATCAACGTTGGCTTCATGTCATTGGTGATGGACGGGTAACATTTATGGAACGGAAACAGATCCTATCAATAAAACCTTACTCTGTGTTGTTAGGTTTTTTGTCAGACTTTTCTGTCAACTTTTAAGGGTTATAAAAGCTAAGGTCCAGATTTAAATTCATTAGAATTGATTACCAGATTTATTATAAGAAAAATTTGATCACTGAGAAAATAAGCATACTAAAGGTGGACAAATCGTCAGTTCCTGATGGTTTCCAACACAGGGTAATAACAGAAGTATCTGAGGAAATTGTAGATGTTCCAGCCATGTTATTCCAGAATTCTCTTGACTCAGGAAGTGCCCCATGGATTGAAAAAATGCCCATTGTCACTGCATTAGTTAAGAAGGGTAGCGGAGACAAAATCGGAAATGGTAGGCCTATTAGTCTAAGGTCTGTTGTGGAGAAGTTATTATAATGTGTTATTTGGGACAGAGTGATTGAGCACTTAGACAAATATGAACTGTTGAGAGAGAGCCACCGTGAATTTACCGGGCAAGGCATTTCGAACGATCCAAGTTGATTTTTATTGAGATGGAACTAACGTGGCAGATAATGGGGTGTCTTAGGAGGTTATTTATATGGACTTCCAGAAGGCATTGGATCAGGTTCCACATAAGGGATTGTTAACAAAAAGGAGAGTGCATGGAATTGGAGGCAACCTATTGACATGGGCAGGGAATTGGTTCGGAGGTAGGAGGCAGAGAGTTGGGACACTGCGTATGTTGACAGGTTGGCAGGATATGGCTAGTGGTGCGCCAAGAGATCAGTACTGGGGCTTTTCACTCTACTCATAAATGACTTAGATGAAAGAATAGAGAGCCGCATATCCAAGGTTGTTGAAGACACCAAGTTAGGTGACACAGTAAATAGTGTAGGTGGGAGCAGCAAGTTGCAAAGGGACATTGCGAGATAAGGTGAATGGGCAAAACTGTGTCAGCTGGAGTTCAACGTGGGGAAGTGTGAGGTCATCCACTTTGGTCCTCAGAAAGATAGATCAGAGTATTTTATAAAATGTGAGAAGCTGGGAACTGTGGATGAACAGAGAGATTCAGGTGACCAATTACAGAAAGCACTAAAAGCTCGTAGTCAGGTACAAAAAATAATTAAAATGTTAATGGAATGGCCGCCTTTATATCAAAGTGGCTGTAATTGAAAGGGGTGGAAGTTCTGTTCCAGCTGTACAGAGCCCTGGTCAGACCGCATCTGCAGCACTGCAGTCAGCTCTGGGCACCGAACCTTAGGACGGACAAAATGGCCTTGGAGGGAGAGCAGCGCAGATTCAACAGAATGGTACCTGGGCTAAAAGGGTTAAATTATGAGGACAGGTTGCATTGATTGTTTATATTCCCTTTAGTACAGAAGATTAAGGGTGATCTAATTGAGATGTTCAAGGTGATTAAAGGAATTGATCGGGTGGGTGTCCTTTGGTAGGCGATTCTAGAACAAGGGGCATAATCTCAAAATTAGAGTTAGCCGTTCAGGGTTGCTGTCGGGAAGCGCTTTTTCACACAAAGAATAGTGTAAATTTCATACTCTCTCCCCCAAAAGCTGTTGAGGCCAAGTTAATTGAAAGTTTCAGAACTGAGATTGGTAGATTTTTGATAGGGATCTGTACCCAAGGCGGGTAGAGACAGAGCAGTCATGATCCAATTGAACGGTGGAACAGACTCGAAGTGCTGATTTGCCGACTGCTGTTCCTTTAGGGTTTATTTTGGCGAAATGGTGAAAACAGGCGCTAAATGTGTGCTGTGCTAATAAGACACGCCTGTTTGAAAGTCTGATTTTTTTCAATTTTGGGCCTAATTGCTGATGACCATAATTTGAACTTCCTGCAGGCGCTAAATCCGACACCTACAGGCCCTGGAGATCCGAGTGAAGGAGGGCTGGAGGAAAAGGGATGCTCTGTACCCGCAGAGGGGAAAGCTGCCACCTCACGCTCCTGTCCCTCCTGACCCGCTCTTCTGCAGCAGCTGGTGCTGCTCTGCCTGGCCTCATGTCCTCCTCCAATTCCTGCTGTAGACCAAGGGGGGACCCCACCAAGCACACCTTATCTCCCGGTGACTCCGATAAGGTGTCCAATAAGGTAGAGTAGCACAGCACTCACTATTTTAGGTGAAGTCCTCAGAGAATTTCCAGAATAAATGTGAACAGCAAAAAGCGATTTCTCTTTAAACAACGCTCCAAATCTTCAGCAACTACGTGTTTACTCCCAATCAACTGGTCGCTATTAGGAGAGGGCGTCAGGTCCAGCGCCGGCCACCAGCATGCCGCGCAGCCTCGTTAACGAGCGCTAGCAGGCACGTTAAGTGAAAAATAGCTTCTTAATGACCCTCCGGTGGCCGTTCCGAGCGCAAGCTTCAACTCCTTTACCAAGATGGCGTCTTGCGTTAAACGCGGGCTAAACCGGTGTTCCAGCTTAAGACCCCAGCCTGGCCACCTTGGATGCTCTTTAGCGCCAAAGGTATCCGGGCAAAATCGCCACCGTATCCCTTCTTATGAATATTTGAATAGGTCACGATGCAGTTCCACCCCTCCGACGGGGGTGGCACTGTAGCGCCCCAGCTTTGCGTTTCCCGACTCTGCAGCTCATAATTTAGAGAGATTCCGCTGCTCCAACCAACTTCATGTCTCTGATTTCCAAACTGTAGAAAATGTTGCTACTTGGCATCGACTCCGTATGTGCAACACCGCGGGAGATCATGTTGTAATAATATAAAATCACAGTGCTATGTATAAAAACGACAGAATATATCACTTTAAAATGGGACCTGGACAACATCTGTCCACCATGTTCCGATTAACCCCGGCCTCTTACCCTGCTGCACCCGAAGACCACACCTGGTCTTAACTTCCCTAGCTAACACTACAGGAGGTTGACTGTTATTCCCTACAACCAATATTTCCCCAGCAAGTACTCAGCATCATTTTCCAGGCCTCCGTTGATTTTGGCTGTCTGATAACGTGTACTGTACAACCTCGTATCCGTTCTGGGAAAACGCTGTCTACTGGCTGTACCTGGAATCCCAACATGATGCCCCGTAGTTCTAGATTCCCCTACTAGAGAGAAGAGTTGTGTTATGTTATCTGTGACTTCCTTAATTCGTCTAGCATTTCGATCAAACCGACACACAATCTAATTTCCACACATTTTAGTACAAATTAGTTCGGTCTCTTCACTCAGTCCATTTATCCGTCTTATCACGCTTGTGATTCTTCGCTGGACTTTCTCCAAGTTGAGTATCTCCTTGCTAAGGTTTGTGCCCCACACTGAAAACAACATGATCTAATAATAGCAAAATTGTATGTAATCACATAGAAACATAGAATAGAACAGTACAGCACAGTACAGGCCCTTCGGCCCTCGATGTTGTGCCGAGCATTGTCCAAAAGCAAGATCAAGCTATCCCACTCCCTATCATTCAGGTGTGCTCCATGTGCTTATCCAATAACCGCTTGAAAGTTCCTAAAGTGTCCGACTCCACTATCACAGCAGGCAGTCCATTCCACACCCCAACCACTCTCTGAGTAATGAATCTACCTCGGACATCCCTTCTATATCTCCCCCCATGCACCTTATAGTTATGCCCCCTTGTAACAGCTACCTCCACCCGAGGAAATAGTCTCTGAACATCCACTCTATCTATCCCCCTCATCATCTTATAAACCTCTATTAAGTCGCCTCTCATCCTCCTCCGCTCTAAAGAGAAAAGCCCAACTCCCTCAATCTTTCCTCATAAGACCTCCCCCCCAAACCAGGCAGCATCCTGGTAAATCTCCTTTGCACTCTTTCCAATGCTTCCACGTCCTTTCTATAGTGAGGTGACCAGAACTGAACACAATATTCCAAATGTGGTCTCACCAAGGTCCTGTACAGTTGTAGCATAACCTCACGGTTCTTAAACTCAAACCCCTTGTTAATAAACGCTAACACACTATAGGCCTGCTTTACTGCTCTATCCACTTGAGTGGCAACCTTCAGAGATCTGTGGATATGAACCCCCAGATCCCTCTGTTCCTCCACGTTCCTCAGAACCCTGCCGTTGAGCCTGTAATCCTTATTCAAATTTGCCCTACCAAAATGAATCACCTCGCACTTATCAGGTTTAAATTCCATCTGCCATTTTTCGGCCCAGCTCTGCATCCTATCAATGTCTCCTTGCAGCCTACAACAGCCCTCCACCTCATCCACTACTCCACCAATCTTGGTGTCATCAGCAAATTTACTGATCCACCCTTCAGTCCCCTCCTCCAAGTCATTGATAAAAATCACAAACAGCAGAGGACCCAGCACCGACCCCTGTGGCACACCGCTGGTAACTGGTCTCCAGTCCGAAAATGTTCCATCCACCACCACCCTCTGCCTTCTATGAGATAGCCAGTTACTTATCCAATCGGCCAAATTTCCCTCTATCCCACAACTCCTTACTTTCTTCATGAGCCGACCATGGGGAACCTTATCAAACGCCTTACTAAAATCCATGTATACGACATCAACTGCTCTACCTTCATCTACACACTTAGTTACCTCCTCAAAGAATTCAATCAAATTTGTTAGGCAAGACTTACCCTTCACTAATCCGTGTTAACTATCACTGATTAAGTTGCCTCTTTCCAAATGGTCATAAATCCTATCCCTCAGGACCTTTTCCATTATCTTACCAACCACCGAAGTAAGACTAACCGGCCTATAATTACCAGGGTCATTCCTATTTCCTTTCTTGAAGAGAGGAACAACATTCGCCACTCTCCAGTCCTCTGGCACCATCCCTGTGGACAGTGAGGACCCAAAGATCAAAGCCAAAGGCTCTGCAATCTCCTCCCTTGCCTCCCAAAGAATCCTAGGATATATCCCATCTGGCCCAGGGGACTTATCGACCCTCAGGTTCTTCAAAATTGCTAAAACATCTTCCCTCAGAACATCTACCTCCTCCAGCCTATGTAACTGTTTCATAGCAATCAGCAAGTACAAGAGAAATATACGCAGCAGTCACACAGAACCTGACCCAGAAACACAGTATCGGACCAAGTAGATGGAGCTTTTCACGGCATCTAACGCGTGTTGTGCCTTCCCTGGGAGTGTTTGATAACATGAGAACAAACCATGTAGGAGCAGGAGTAGGACATACGGCCCCTCGAACCTGCTCCGCCATTCAATAAGATCATAGCTGATCTTCAAACTCAAAACCACTTTCTCACCCGATCCCCATATCGGTTGATTCCATTTGAGTCGAAGAATCTATCGATCTCAGCCTTCAATAAACTCAACGACTCAGCATCCACAGCACAATGGGCTAGATAATTCAGAATATTGACAGCTCTCTGAGTGAAGAAATTTCTCCTCCTCTCAGTCTTAAATGGTCGACCCCTTATCCTGAGTGTATGCCCCTTAGTTCCAGACATTCCAACCAGGGGAAAAACTTCTCAGCATCTACTCTGTCAAGCCCCATCAGAAAATTGTATGTTTCAATGAGATCACCTTTCATTCTTCTAAATTCCAGAGAGTATAGGCCCAATCTACTCAGTCTCTCCTCGTTGGTCAATCCTCTCATCCCAGGAATCAATCTAGTGAAGTTTCGTTGCACCCCCTATAAATAAGTATATCCTTCTTTACATACGGTGACCAAACTGGGCACAGTACCCCAGGTGTGGTCCCGCCAAGGCCCTGTACAATTGCAGCAGACATCCTTACTCTTTTACTCCAAACCCCCTTCCTAATTGCATTCTGTACCTGCCTGTTAACTTTCATGCAGGTACAGCATGAGACTCTAAACAATTATTTTGGATCGGTCTTCAAGGCAGAAGACACTAAAAACATTACAATAATAACAGATAATCAAGGGGCTATAGGGAGGTAGGAACTTAAAACAATCTCTATCAATAGAGCAAAAGTACTAGGCAAACTAATGGGGCTAAAGGGCGACAAGTCCGCTGGACCTGATGGCCTGCATCCTAGGGTCTTAAAAGAATGAAAAAGCAATTTATTATTTAAATGGAGTGAGACTACAAAATGCTGCGGTACAAAAGGATCTTTTGTCCAAGTACACAAAAGGTTAGCATGAAGGTGCAGCAAGTTATTAGGAAGGCTAATGGAATGTTGGCCTTTGTTGCACGGGGAATGGAGTATAAAAGTAGGGAAGTTTTGATGCAACTTTGCAGGGCTCTGGTGAGACCGCACCTGGAGTACTGCTTACAGTTTTGGTCTCCATATTTAAGGAAGGATATATTTGCATTTGGAGGCAGTGCCGCGAAGGTTCACTTGGTTGGTTCCTGGGATGAAGGGGTTGACGTATGAAGAAAGGTTGTGCAGGTTGGGCATATACTCATTGGAGTTTAGAAGATGATCTTATTGAAACATATAAGATTCTGATGGGGATTGACAGGGTGAATGCTGAGAGGATGTTTCCCCTAGTGGGGGTATCTAGAACTTGGGGGCATAGTTTCAAAATAAGGGGTCGCCCATTTAAGACGGAGATGAGGAGGAATTTCTTCTCCCAGAGGATCGTGAATCTTTGGAATTCTCTACCCCAGAGAGCTGTGGAGGCGGAGTCATTGAATATATTCAAGGCGGAGATTCACAGATATTTGAACTACAGGGGAGTCAACGGGTATTGGGAGAGAGCGGGAAAGTGGTGTTGAGGCTAAGATTGGATCAGCCATGATCTTATTGAATGGCAGAGCAGACTCGAGGGGCCGATTGGCCTACCCCTGCTCCTGTTTCTTATGTTCTTTCTCTGTTTCGTGTACAAGGACTGCCAAATCCCTCTGAACACCAATATTTAATAGTTTCTCACCAGTTAAAACATATTTTGTTTTTAGATTTTTCCTACCAAAGAGGATTGGTTAAAGGACAGAAAACAAAGAGTAGGAGGAAACTCGTAACTTTCAGGTTGAAAGGCTGTTACTGATGGAGAGACACATGTATTAGTGCTGGGCCCTGAGCTAGTTTCGATATAAATTAATGACTTAGGTGAAGGGATTATCCACCCTGCTAATTATATCCGCAAAAGGATCTAATACATTTTTCAAACACGATTTCGCTTTCATGGAACCATGTTGACTCTGCCCAATCATGTTATGATTTTCTCAGTGCCCTGTTACCACTTCCTTAACAATGGATTGCAGCAACTTCCCGATGACTGATGTCAGGCTAACTGGCCGGTATTTCCCTGTTTTCTCTCTCCCTCCTTTCTGGAGTAGCGGTGTTATATTTTCTATCTTTCAATCCACTGGGACCGTTCCAGAATCTAGAGAATTTTGGAAAATTGCTACCAACGCATCCATTATCTCTGCAGTCACCTCTTTGAGGAACCGAGGATGTGGGCCATCAGGAACAGGGGATTTGTCAGATTTTACTCCCATTAATTTATCCAGTACTTTCTCTTTACCAATATTATATCTTGAAGTTCCTCACTCTCATTAGACGATTGGCTCCCCCCTATTTCTGGCCTGTTTTATGTGTCTGTTACGGTGAAGGCAGATCCAAAATAATTTTAACGTCTTTGCCATTTCCTGATTCCTCATTAAAAGTTCTACAATATCAGCCTCTAAGGGACCCACGTTTACTTTCGCTACTCTGTTCCTTTTTATATACTTGTAGAAGCTCTTACAATCTGTTTCTATTTTCTCCCTCTTTATCAATGTTTTGGCCATCCTTTGCTGGTTTTTAAAACTCTCCCAATCCTCAGGCTTACTGCTCTTCTTGGCAACGTTTTCAACCTCTTTTAATCTAATACTGTCCTTATCCTCATTAGTTAGTCAGGGATGGATCACTTTTCCCGTGATGTTTTTATATCTCAATGAAATGTACATTCATTGAGAATAATGAAATATTTCTTTAAATGTCCACCATTGCTTATCTACCGTCATACCTTTTAATCTATTTTATCAATCTACCTTTGTTAACTCGTCCGTCATACCTTTGTAATTGGCTTTATTTAAGTTTAAGACTCTTGTTTCGGACTTTACTACGTCACTATTGAACTCAATGTGAAATTCTATTACATTATGGTCCCTCTTCCCCAGAGGAACCCTTACTATGAGATTATTAATTAACTCTGTCTCATTACACAAGACAAGATCTAAAATATCTTGTTACGAATGCCTGGTTCAGTCAGATAAAGCATATTAATATTAACCTTTTACCTTTTTTCCCTGATTTGACCGCATTCACTGATACACTGGCCCAAAAATTCGGCCGTTCTCGGGTGAGTACCCGATGCGGCTGTGACTGCATCCTCGATCAAAGGGCTAGAAATTCAGTAGGGCCGCGTTTGGGATGATACATTTTTAAATCTCGGAAAAGAATCTCCAGGCGATATTCATTTTCTGGTCCCGGGAAATTGAGCCTTAGCGCTCCAAGAGGGAAGTGTAGCGCTAAATCAAGCACTCACCACTTCCCTTAGGGCGCTAAAGTGCGGGGCGGTAGCGGCAGCACGCTGAACAATGTGGAGTGCAAAGATACCGACATCGGAGGCTGCTTCCACCGCTTAGAGTGAAAGACCAATGATGGCGCACAAAATACTTCTGCTCAGTTCTGTGTTGCCAGGCGACCTGCGCGACTGCCATTACAGCCCCAAACACACTCAGAGAGTGCAGGGCTTGGACATCTCGCAGCAATAAAGCACCAAAAACTTTCAGGAGGCACCAGACCAGTGCAAAGAATACCACTGGCGTTAATTAGCGCTCCCCAAGCGGCCAGCCGAGGTAACAACGCCTCCTCTTCCTTCCGTTACTGACGCCCGGCGATACAGCAGGGGGCAGGAGGCAACTTCTTATACGGGGCGGTAACGGGGCACTGCACAATTAAGTCGTCACAAACTGCGAGGTGCTCGACAGCAAGGTGGTAAGTGTTAGCGCCAGCGCTAAACCAGCAGGGAAGTTCAGGGGCGTTGCTGAATTCACCGCACCCAGTCGCTAACCCCTTAGCGTCCCATTACCGCCCCTCCAGGCGCTAACAGGAGGTGCAACGTGTCCAGTTAACTCTCCCTCTCCCTGATGCCCTGCAATATCTGCACCTCGGAGTCCAGCTCAACAAATCTGAGCTAAAGTTCCTCGAGATGCACACACTTACTGCAGATGTGGTTGTCCGGGATCGCGATGCTCCCACAAGCACCAACATGCTGCAGTTGCGGCACACCTCCTGCACTGACATCCCTATCAAACCTTGTTTTATTTATTTAACTAAAGTTTATAAATTTAATCAACTTAACTTAGAGTTTAAAGTATTTTCAATAATTACTTGATCTAGATTAAGTTATAGGTAATTTAAATTGAATAGTCACCGGTTGCACGAACCACTACAAGTATTGGAGGGGAAAGCAGCCCCTCCTTCCTCCTCTACACCGAACTCCCACTCTCACCAAATTCCCACGTTTACACACTGTTTATGACGAACTCCGTTTATGACAACTCTGTCCGTCCATTCTTTGCCTCAACAGATAAATGATATATTTCGACACGTTTTATAGCCAAACTCTCTGTTGCTCATGTCAGGCCCAGCAGCCTGGCCAGATTTGAGATCCTTCCAGACATTTCTAATTTCCGGATAAACTTTGTCAATTTCAACTTTAGCTTTATCGCAGCCTTTACTTCCACCTGCGATCCACTAAGACAGCCACTAAGCTGAACTGAATTATACTGAATGTAGCCAGGATCAATTAGACCAGTCCACACTCGATGTAATCGTCCAGACTGGACCTGTACATACTGAAAGTAACTGTGCTGAACTACACCTGTCCACACTGAATGTAACTGTGCTGAACATGACCTGTCCACACTGCAAGTAACTGTGCTGAACTGGACCTGTCCACACTGAATGTAACTGTGCTGAACTACACCTGTCCACACTGCAAGTAACTGTGCTGAACATGACCTGTCCACACTGCAAGTAACTGTGCTGAACTGGACCTGTCCACACTGAATGTAACTGTGCTGAACTGGACCAGTCCACACTGAATGTAACTGTGCTGAACTGGACCTGTCCACACTGAATGTAACTGTGCTGAAATGGGCCTGTCCACACTGAATGTAACTATGCTGAACTGGATCTGTCCACACTGAATATAACTGTGCTGAACAGGACCTGTTCACACTGAATATTACTTTGTTGAACTGGATCTGTCCACACTGAATGTAACTGTGTGAACTGGACCTGTCCACACTGAATGTAACTGAGCTGAACTGGAGCTGTCCACATTGAATGTAACTGTGCTGAACTGGACCTGTCCACACTGAATGTAACTGTGTTGAACTGGACCTGTCCACACTGAATGTGACTGATCTGACCTGGAGCTGTCCAGACGGAATGTAACTGTGCTGAACTGGAGCTGTCCACGCGGAAATTGACTGTGCTGAATTGGACCTGTCCACACTGAAGGTAACTGTGCTGAACTGGACCTGTCCTGTCCAAACTGTATGTAACTGTGCTGAACTGGACCTGAACACTCTGAATTTAACTGTGCTGAACTGGATCTGTCCACACTGAATATAACTGTGCTGAACAGGACCTGTTCACACTGAATGTAACTTTGTTGAACTGGACCTGTCCACACTGAATGTAACTGTGCTGAACTGGACCTGTCCACACTGAATGTAACTGAGCTAAACTGGAGCTGTCCACACGGAGTGTAAGTGTGCTGAACTGGACCGGTCCACACTGAATGTAACTGTACTGAACTGGAACTGTCCACGCTGAATGTAACTGCGCTGAACTGGACCTGTCCACACTGAATCTAACTTTGCTGAACAGGACCTTTCCACACTGAATGTAACTGTGCTGAACTGGACCTGTCCACACTGAATGTAACTGTGCTGGACTGGATCTGTGCACACTGAATGTAACTTTGCTGAACAGGACCTGTCCACACTGAATGTAACTGTGTTGAATAGGACCTGTCCACACTGAGGAACTGAAAGAAATCAGTATTTGCAGGGAAATGGTGTTAGGGAAATTGACGTATTGAAGGCCGATAAATCCCCAGGGCCTGATAATCTACATCCAAAGGTACTTAAGGAAGTGGCCCTAGAAATAGTAGATGCATTGCTGATCATCTTCCAACATTCGATGGAAACTGGAACTGTACCCATGGATTGGAGAGTACCTAATGTTACCCCATTATTCAAAAAGGGTGGTAGAGAGAAAGTGGGGAATTACAGACCGGTAAGCCTGACATCGGTAGTGGGGAAAATGCTGGAGTCCATTATAAAGGATGTAATAGCTGAGCATTCGAAAAACAGTGACAGGATCGGACAAAGTCAACATGGATTTACAAAAGGTAAATCGTGCTTGACTAATCTACGGGAATTTTCTGAGGATGTAACTGGGAAAATAGATAAGGGAGAACCAGTAGATGTGGTGTATCTGGACTTTCAAAAGGCTTTCGATAAGTTCCCGCATAAGAGATTAGCGGGTAAAGTTAAGGCACATGGGATTGGGGTAAAGGTATTGACTTGGATAGAGAACTGGTTGGCGGACAGAAAGCAGATGTAGGAATTAATGGGTCTTTTTCCGAGTGGCAAGCAGTGACTAGTGGGGTACCGCAGGGATCGGTCCTTGGAACCCAGCTACTCACAATATACATTAATGATCTAGATAAGGGAATTGAATGTAATATCTCCAAGTTTGCAGATGACACAAAGCTGGGTGGGAGTGTGTGCTGCGAGGAGGATACCGAGAAACTCCAGGATGATCTGGACAGGTTGGGTGACTGGGCAGAAGCGTGGCAGATGCAATATAACGTGGATAAGTGCGAGGTTATCCACTTTGGTGTCAAAAACAGAAAGGCAGACTATTATCTGAATGGCAATAGATTGGGAGAAGGGGAAGTGCAACGAGACTTGGGTGTCCTTGTGCACCAGTCGCTGAAAGTAAGATTGCAGGTGCAGCAGGCAGTGAAGAAGGCAAATGGTATGTTGGCCTTCATAGCCGAAGGGTTTGAGTATAGGAGCAGGGATGTCCTGCTGCAGTTGTACAGGGCCTTGGGGAGACGACACCTTGAGTACTGTGTGCAGTTTTGGTCGCCTTATCTGAGGAAGGATGTTCTTGCCATGGAAGGAGTTCAGCGAAGATTCACAAGGCTGATACCTGGGATGGCAGGAATGACATATGAGGAGAGATTGGGTCGATTGGGCTTAAACTCACTGGAGTATAGAAGAATGAGAGGGGATCTCATCGAAACATATAAAATTCTGACAGGTCTGGACAAACTAGATGCAGGAAGAATGTTCCCGATGGTCGGAGAGTCCAGAACCAGGGGTCATAATCTACAGATAACGGGTAAACCATTTCGGACAGAAATGAGGAAGATTTTCTTCACCAAGAGCGTGGTGAATCTGTGGAATTCTCTACCACAGAAGGTAGTTGAAGTGAAGTCATTAAATATATTCAAGGTTGAGTTAGATATATTTCGTAAAGCTAAAGGTATCAAGGAATATGGGGAGAAGGCAGGTACAGGGTACTGAGTTTAGATGATCAGCCATGATCTCATCGAATGGCGGAGCAGGCTCGAGGGGCCGAATGGCCTACTCCTGCTCCTAACTTCTATGTTTCTATGTTTCTATGAATGTAACTGTGTTGAACTGGACCTGTCAACACTGAAGGTAACGGTGCTGAGCTGGATCTGTCCGCACTGAATTTAACTGTGCTGAACTAGACCTGTCCACACTGAATGTAACCGTGCTGAACTGGACCTGCCCACACTGAATGTAACTGTGCTGAACTAGACCTGTCCACACTTAATGTAACCGTGCTGAACTGGACCTGTCCACACTTAATGTAACCGTGCTGAACTGGACCTGTCCACACTGAATGTAACTGTGCTGAACTAGACCTGTCCACACTGAATGTAACTGTGCTGAACTGGACCTGTCCACACTGAATGTAACTGTCCTGAACTGGAACTGTCCACAATGAATGTAACTGTGCTGAACTGGACCTGTCCACACTTAATGTAACAGTGCTGAAATGGACCTGTCCACACTGAATGTAACTGTGCTGAACTAAACCTGTTCACACTTAATGTAACCGTGCTGAACTGGACCTGTCCACACTGAATGTAACGCTTCTGAACTGGACCTTTCCACACTGAATATAACCATGCTGAACTGGACCTGTCCACACTGAATGTAACTGTGCTGAACTGGACCTTTCCACACTGAATATAACTGTGTTGAACTGGACCTGTTCACACTGAATGTAACTGTGCTGAACTGGACCTGTCCACACTGAATGTAACTGTGTTGAACTGGACCTGTGCTCACTGAATGTAACTGTGCTGAACTGAACCTGTCCACACTGAATGTAACCGTGCTGAACTGGACCTGTCCACACTGAATGTAACTGTGCTGAACTAGACCTGTCCACACTTAATGTAACCGTGCTGAACTGGACCTGTCCACACTGAATGTAACCGTGCTGAACTGGACCTGTCCACACTGAATGTAACTGTGCTGAACTAGACCTGTCCACACTTAATGTAACCGTGCTGAACTGGACCTGTCCACACTTAATGTAACCGTGCTGAACTGGACCTGTCCACACTGAATGTAACTGTGCTGAGCTAGACCTGTCCACACTGAATGTAACTGTCCTGAACTGGAATTGTCCACAATGAATGTAACTGTGCTGAACTGGACCTGTCCACACTTAATGTAACCGTGCTGAACTGGACCTGTCCACACTGAATGTAAATGTGCTGAACTAAACCTGTTCACACTTAATGTAACCGTGCTGAACTGGACCTGTCCACACTGAAAGTAATTCTTCTGAACTGGACCTTTCCACACTGAATATAACCATGCTGAACTGGACCTGTGCACACTGAATGTAACTGTGCTGAACTGAACCTGTCCACACTGAATGTAACCGTGCTGAACTGGACCTGTCCACACTGAATGTAACTGTGATGAACAGGACCTGTCCACAGTGAATGTAACTCTCCTGAACTGGACCTTTCCAAACTGAATGTAACCGTGCTGAACTGGACCTGTCAACACAGAAATTCCCCTTGCTTAAATGAAGCTGTCGACAATGTTTGCACAGACAGTGGGTGTAAACTCCCAGAGGATTTTGGAGACAGTAGCACGTGACCCTTGCTTACCCGGACAGGAGCTGTATAATGACCAGTAGCGATAACTTGGCCGCGTTTTTCGGCTGCAGGACCTGAGTTTCTCTGAGCAGTTAGACCTTGTGCTGAGACCTCTTAATTCAGCATTTAGGGTTTTTGACCCCTGAATTCCTCGTGTACAATGCTAACTTTCTCCTTGGCAACCACTTATACAGCCTTCAATTATATTTTTTGACGAAATATCAGAGGGACCATACTGTAATCTCTGGGTATTTCAATGTAGAGCCGGGTCAGTGTTATTGAAATACATTCTACTCCATCAAAACATAAACACCATCCTGGCAGCGGCTGCACTAATCTGTTTGTTTCAATTAGTGTAATCAATATAACAGATCAAGTCATCTGATTATCTCCCTGGAGCCTGACATCAGGTATAAATGTGACAATCTGTGAGTGTAGTGCAGAGCGCGCTCAGAGCTTCTGAGAGAAATGCACGGGATACCACAAGGTCTGGTGTTTGCCCTTTACTATCCCGTCATTGCAGCTATCGGCGTTCCAGGTAAAGTATTGGAGTTAGTTACTAGTTATGGGTATTATTGGTTAACTGTATCAATGCTCCTACTTAACGGAACGTTTCTCCCCTTTAACTATATCATTTCTCCCCTTTCACGGTATATTTTATCACTTTTCTCGGCATCATTTATTCCCTTTAACGGAATCACTACCTATTCTGAGTGGCTGATTCTCCAATATTTGTTGTAATGTGTTTTCCACACAGTCGCCACTTCCGCGGTACCAGTCTATTTACTCCGAGTGATGTTTTATTGAAATTCAACAGCATATGTCGCTGCACTGAGTGGCATTATCACACTAATAACTGTGTACATATATTTACTATTGTGTTATTCGTATTTTACTGTGAGTGTTATTATCACACTATTATAACTGTGTGCATATATTTCCTGTTGTTTTATTGGTATTTCACTGAGTGGCATTATCACACTATTATAACTGTGTGCATATATTTCCTCTTGTGTTATTGGTACTTCATTGTTAGTGGTATTATCACACTATTATAACTGTGTACATATCTTTCCTATTGTGCTATTGGTATTTCACTGTGAGTGGTATTATCACACTATTATAACTGTGCACGTATATTTCCTATTGTGTTATTGGTATTGCACTGTGAGTGGTATTATCACACTATTATAACTGTGTACATATATTTCCTATTGTGTTATTGGTATTTCACTGTGAGTGGTATTATCGTCACTATTATAACTGTGTACATATATTTCCTATTGACTTATTGGTATTTCACTGTGAGTGGTATAATTACAGTATTATAATGTTGTGTATATATGTACTTGTACTTCTTGCAATTTAGAATAATGTATTCGCTGGTCACGATGCGGTTTCCTCTACATTGTGGAGTCCAAACGTAGATCGGACACCGCTTTGCTGAACACCCCCGTTCAATCCGCTAGCCTGAACCTGAGCTTCCGGTCGCTTGTCAGTTTAATTCTCCAGCCCTCTCCCACTCTTCTCTCTGTCCTCGGCCTCTTACACTGTGCTAATAAGGCTCGTCAGAAACTCTAGGAACAGCACCTCATCTTTCGAATAGGCATTTTATAGCCTTCCAGACTCAACATCGAGTTCAACAATTTCAGATCAATACCACTTCTCCCATTTTTCGGACAGCAGGTGTTGGTCATGATTCTGCCATTGCCATTTACACCTCCTCTAGACCCAGCTTTTGTTTCTTCACTTGTCCCGTTAGCACCTCCTTTTTATCTTGCACCATCATCCCTTTTGTCATTTTACCGCTCCTGCCTTCTACCCATTCACTGACCTTCCCTTTAGTTCTTTCCTCCCCTCACCCCTTTCCCTGCCTCTGCACTTGCATCTCTAACTCTAACTTCCGACAAATATCCATCGACCTGAAACGTTAACTCTGTTTCTCTCTCCACAGATGCTGCCTAACCTGCTGAGTATTTCCAGCATTTTCTTTTGTTATTTCAGATTTCCAGCATCCTCAGTATTTTGCTTTTGTACATATATTTCCGATTGTGTTATTGGTGCTGTACTCGGAGCCGTTTTATCAACAACAACAACCTGCATTTATATAGCGCCTTTAACGTTGTAAAATGCGTCACAGGAGCGATTATCAGCAACATTTCACACCGAGCCACATAAGGAGATACTCGCACAGCAAAAGCTTGGACAATTAGGTAAGTTTTAATGAGCGTTTAAAAGGAGGAGATAGAGGGAAAGCTCTCGGAGTGATGTAGGGTTGGGAGGTTACAGAGATAGGGAGGAGCGAAGCTCTGCAGAGATTTGCGAATACAGGTGAACATTTTAAAATCGAGGCGTTGCTGGATCGGGAGCCAATTGAGGTCAGCGAGCAGAGGGATGATGGGTGAACGGGACTTGGTGTGAGTTAGGCTGTGGGCAGCAGAGAATTGAATGAGCTCATGTTTATGAAGGGTGGAAGTTGGGAGGCCGGCCAGGAGAGCGTTGGAATAGTCAACTCTAGAAATAACAAAGGCATGGATGAGGGTTTCAACAAGTTATGAGCAGAGGCAGGGGTGGAGACGGTTATGTTGTGGAGGTGGAAGTAGACGGTCTTGGTGACGGAGCGAATATGTGGTTGGAAACTCGATTTTGGTCAAATTGGACGCCAAGGTTGCGAACTGTTCGTTCAGCTTCAGACTATTCCCAGCGAGAGGGATGGAGTTTGCTCGCAAATGGAGTTTGTGGAGGGACCGAATAAAATGGCTTCGGTCCACCCAATATTTAGTTGGAGGAAGTTTCTGCTCATTCAGTAATGGATGTAGGACAAGCAGTGTGACAAACCAGAGACAATGGAAAGGTCATGGTGAGGTCGAGCTGGGTGACGTCAGCGTAGATGTGGAACCTGACGCTCTGTTTTCGGATTGTATCGCTGAGGGGCCGCATGTAGATGAGAAATAGGAGGGGCCAAGGATAGATCCATCAGGGATTCAACAGCTAACGGTGCGGAGCGGGAACAGAAGCCATTGCAGGCGATTCTCTGGCTTCCAGGATCGCCTCACACAGCTGGATGACGGAGTAGAGGAGATGGGGGAGGATGGTGTGTTCAACCGTATCAAAGGCTGCACATATTTCGAGAAGGATGAGGTGGGATAGTTTACCACGGTCACAGACACATAGGATGTCATTTGTGATTTTGGTAAGCGCTGTTTCAGCGCTATGATAATGGTGAGCTTATACTTTCTATTGTATTATAGGTATTTATCTGTGGGTGAATTATGGCACTGTTATCGCTGTGTACATAGAGTGCAATTGTGTTACTGACATGTTACTGTGATGAAAAATCTCACTGTTATCACTGTGCACATGTAGTTCTATTGTGGTACTGACACTGTCACTGTGGTTGAATTATTAGAGTGTTATCACTGGGTACATGGAGTTCTATTGTATTATTGACACTGTCACTGTGGGTGAATTATCACACTGTTATCATTGTGCACATGGAGTTCTATTGTGTTACTGACACTGTCACTGTGGGTGAATTATCACAATGTTATCACTGTGTACATGGAGTTCTATTGTGTTATTGACACTGTCACTGTGGGTGAATTATCACATGGTTATCACGGTGCACATTTAGTTCTGTTGTGTCTGTATTGTCCCCAAGCTCCCACAGCGCAGTTTTCTGCTCTCAGTCTCTGACTCTCACCGGTTCAGCTTGGCTCCCTCTTCCACATTCTGCTGCTGTCATGAATAGGCATCAATCACCAGGAGCAGGGGAGCCGAGTCATCACATGTAAATTCGGTGACGCTCCTAGTGTAAAAAGTAAACATTTCTGCAGAGCACAGAGCGGGCTGCACAGAGCGAGATTAAACGGAGTGGACTTGACCAGAGTTTTTATTTGGGAATTTGGAATGTGTGGAAATATCTGGTTAGTATTTGGTAAATAGAAGCTGTAAAAAGTGAAATTTAATTTAAGGCTTTGATTTTAACCTATAACTTTAAACATTGTAGTTAACAGAAGCTGTTGCCAGTGGCAGTTAACTGTCAGTCAGCTTTAAGTGTTTGTCTTGAATAGGCGCTAATGACCAGGAGCAGGGGAGCCGAGTCATCACTTGTAAATTTACTGAATTTGGAAAGAGTGGGAATTTGGAGAAGAGCGGATAGGAGGTGTTGCTTTTTGCTTACACTACTTGTTGTGCTTTGTGTTACAGGTAGATATTTAATTTCAGTTCCCTTAGCTTAATCTAGATCAAGTACGTGGTCAAGAAACTACACTGTAATCTAAGTTACCTAAATACAAAGTTAATTACATTTAATTAAATAAAACAATGCCATATAGGGATGTTAGTGCAGCCGGTGTGCCACAACTTCAGCATGTGGGAGTTTGTGGAGAGCATTGTGGACCCGGACAACCACGTTTGCAGTAAGTGCCTGCATCTTCAGGAACTTCAGCTCAGAATTTTTCAGCTGGAGTCTGAGGTGCAGACATTGCGGGGCATCAGGGATAGGGAGAGTTACCAGGACACTTTGATCCAGGAGGCAGTCACAACCCTTAGGTTAGGTAGTGGTACAGATCTGGTTAGTGGTCAGGGACAGGAGTGTGTGACTGTTACTCAGGCAGGTAAGGGGACCCCAGGTGCAGTGCTGGAGGAGCCTCAGCCGTTGCCATTGTCCAACAGGAATGGGGTCCTTGCTGCCTGTGTGGACGAGGGAAAAGCCTGAATGATGAAGGAGCAAGATGGCCATGGCAGCATGATGAAGGAGGCCATTCAACTGGAGGGAGTAACAGTGAATGTAGTTGTGGTAGGGGACAGTATAGTAAGGGGGATAGATACTGTTCTCTGCAGCTACGACCGAGAGTACCGAAGGTTGTGTTGCCTGCCCGGTGCCAGGGTAAATACATCCCCTCGCGGCTGGAGAATAACTTGGAGTAGTTGGGGGAGGATCCAGTTTTCCTTGTCCACGTAGGAACCAACGACATAGGTAGAACAAGTAATGAGGGAGTTCTGCTGAGGGAATTTATGGAGCTAGGATTCAAATTAAAAAGCAGAAGCTCAATGGTAATAATGTCTGGATTGTTACCTGAGCCACGCGCAAATTGGCTCAGGGAGAAACAGATTAAAGGTTTAAATGAGTGGCTCAAAGAAGGGGTTTCAGTTCATGCGGCACTGGCACCAGTACTGGGGAAAGAGGGCGCTGTTCCGCTGGGACGGGTTCCACTGAAACCGGGCTGGGACCAATGTCCTGGTGAACTGAATAACTAGGCCAGTAAACAGGGCTTTAAATAATGAAAGGGTGGGGGGGGGGGGGGTGGTAGGATTCAGGAAATATTAAATTTAAAAGCAGTGATAGAAATGTCAAGGATCTAGAGCAGAGTAGAGTTTTGGGTAAACATAAGCAGCGTGGGTCAGGAAGGGAAAGAGAGAGCAACAAAGGTAATAAGGCATCAGTGACTAAGGTGAGATCAGGGAAAAATAGAAATCAGTCAAAGCTAAATGCACTCTATCTGAATGCGCAAAGCATTTGCAACAAAATAGATGAATTAGTAGGACAGATAGAAATTTACCAGTTTGATCTATTAGCCATAACGGAGAGGTGGTTGTAAAGTGGCCAAGGTTGGCAACGAAATATTCCAGGATACTTAACTTTTAGCAGAGATAGGCAAGGTGGAAAAGGAGGAAGGGTAGCCCTGATAATAAAGGATGGGATGAAGACAGTAGAGAGAAAGGATCTTCGCTCCGAAAATCAAGAATTAGAATCAGTTTGGGTGGAGCTAAGAAACAGTAAGTGGCAGAAAGCATTGGTGGGAGTTGTTCATAGGCCCCCAAACAGAAGTTGTAATGTAGGGCAGAGTATAACTCAGGAAATTAGAGGATGCATGTAACAAGGGTAATACAGTAATCATGGGGGACTTTAATCTACATATAAACCAAATCAGTATGTTGGGAAAGCAAGTAGGGAACAGACTTCATTAGATCTAGTATTGTGCAGTGAGAAAGGGTTAATTAATAACATTGTAGTAAAGGGGCAGTTAGGGAAGTGTGACCATAATATGATAGCATTTTATATTGAGATTGAAAGTGATTTAGTTAAATCCGAAACTAGGATCTTAAATCTAAACACAGCAAACTATGCAGTTTTGAGGGGCGAGTTGGCTAAGGTAGATTGGGAAACTACATTAAAAGATATGATGGTGGAGAAGCAATGGTTAACATTTAAAGAATTAATACATAATTTACAGCAAATTTACATTTCTTTAAGCCACAAAACACCCACAGATAAAGTGGTGCAACCATGCCCAACAAGAGAAGTTAAAGATAGTTTAAGATCAAAGGAAGAGGCTTATAATGTTGCCAAAAAGAGTAGTAATCCTGAGGATTGGGAGGATGTTAGAATTCAGCAAAGAAGTACCAAAAAATTGATAAAGAAAGGGAAAATAGAATATGAGAGTAAACTAACGATAAAAACATACTTTGCAATCTTCTATAGTTATGCAAAAAGGAAAGGATTCGCAAAAGTAACCGTTGGCCCCTTACAGGCTGAGACAGGAGAAATTATAATGGGAAATAAGGAAATGGCAGATAAATTGAAGAATTATTTGTGTCTGTCTTCACGTAAGAAGACGCAAAAAACTTCCAGAAATAGCGGAGAACCACGGCTCCAGTGAGAATGAGGGACTGAAATAAATTAGTATTAGTAAAAGAATAGTAGTGGATAGATTAATGGGACTGAAAGCCGATAAATTCCCTGGGTCTGATGGCCTACATCCTCGGGTTCTGAAATAGGTGGCGACAGAGATAGTGGATGCATTGGTTGTCATTTTCCAAAATTCCATAGATTCTAGAACGGTTCCCATAGATTGGATGGTAGCAAATCTAACCCCACTATTTAAGAAAGGAGGGAGAGAGAAAACGGGGAACTATAGATCAGTTAGCCTGACATCAGTAGTAGGGGAATTGCGAGAATCTATTAAAGGACGTGGTAACAGGGCAATTAGAAAATAATAATACGATTTATGATAGAGTCAACACGGATTTATTATGGGGAAATCGTGTTTGACAAATCTGTTTTTGAGGTTGTAACAAGTAGAATAGATACAGGACAACCAGTGGATATGATGGATTTCGATTTTCAGAAGGTATTCGATAAGGTGCCACACAAGAGATTATTATCCAAAATTAGGGCTCACGGGATTGGGGGTAATATATCAGCATGGATTGTGGATTGGTTAATGGACAGAAAATAGAAAGTAGGAATAAACGGGTCATATCCCGGTTGGCAGACCACTGTAACTAGTGCTTCGGCCTCAGCTTTTCCAAATCTACATCAATTATTTGGATGAGGGGATCAAATGTAATATATCCAAGTTTCCCGATGATACAAAGCTGGGTGGGAATGTGAGGAGGATGCAAAGACGCTTAAGCTGGATATGGACAGGCTACGTGAGAAGGCACGAATATGGAAAATGGAATATAATGTGGAGAAACGTGAAGTTATCCACTTTGGTACGAAAAATAGAAAAGCAGAGTATCTTTTAAATGGTGAGAGATTGGGAAATGTTGATGTTCAGATGGAACTGGGTGTCCTTGTAAAACCAATCGCTGAAAGTTAACAGGCAGGTACAGCAAGCAATTAGGAAAGCAAATGGTATGTTGGCTTTTATCACAAGTGGATTTGAGTTTTAGGGTAAAGACGTCATATTCCAATTATATAGGGCCCTGGTGAGACCACACCTGTAGTATTGTGTACTGTTTTGGTCTCCTTACCTAAGGAAGGATATCCTTGCCATAGGGGGAGTGCAACGAAGATTCACCAGCCTGGTTTCTGGGATGGGGGGATTGGCCTATGAGGAGAGATTGAGTAGACTAGGCCTATATTCACTACAGTTTAGAAGAATCAGTGGTGATCTCACTGAAACACACACAATTCTTACAGGGCTTGACAGGGTAGATGCAGCGAGGATGTTTCCTATGGCTGGGGAGTCTAGAACCAGAGGTCACCGTCCCAGAATAAGGAGTCGGCCAATGTGACTGTGATGAGGAGAAATTTCTTCACTGAGAGGGTGGTGAATCTTTGAAAATCTCTACCCCAGAGGGCTGTGGAGGCTCAGTCGTTGAACATATTCAAGACAGAGATCGATAGATTTTTGAATACTAAAGGGTTCAATGGATATGGGGACAGTGCAGGAAATGAGTTGAGGTAGAAGCTCAGCCATGATCTTATTGAATGGCGGAGCAGGCTCGAAGGGCCAAATGGCCGACTCCTGCTCCTCTGTTCTTATGTTGTTATTTTCTGACAGTTCTACAGTGACGGCTGCTGAGCCCGAGAGTTCCCGTCTTCAATCATTGAGTGAGGCTGCATAACTGAGTCACAAAGGTTTAAGATCAATATCCACTCTAAAACTTTTTTTTATTCGTTCATGGGATGAGGGCATCGCTGGCAAGGCCAGCATTTATTGCCCATCCCTAGTTGCCCTTGAGAAGGTGGTGGTGAGCCGCCTTCTTGAACCGCTGCAGTCGTATTGTGAAGGTATTCCCACAGTGCTGTTGATAGGGTGTTCCAGGATTTTGACCCAGCGACGTTGAAGGATCAGCGATATACTTCTAAATCAGGATGGTGTGTGACTTGGAAGTGTCTTTGGAGGTGGTGGTGTTGCCATGCGCCTGCTGCCCTTGTGCTTCTAGGTGATAGTGTTCGCGGGTTTCGGAGATGCTGCCGAAGAAGCCTCGTTACTCCAGTGGTGAAAGGAGTGAATGTTTAATGTGGTGGATGGGGTGCTAATCAAGCGGGCTGCTTTGTCTTGGATGGTGTCGAGCTTCTTGACTGTTGTTGGAGCTGCACTAAACCAGGCATGTGGCGAGTATTCCATAAAACTGCCGACTTGTGCCTTGTAGATTATGGAAAGGCTCTGTGGAATCAGGAGGTGAGACACTCGCCGCAGAATACCCAGCCTCTGACCTGCTCTTGTTGCCACATTATTTCTGTGGCCGATCTAGTTCAGTTTCTGGTCAATGGTGACCACCAGGATATTGATGGTGGGGGATTCCGCGATTGTAATGCCGTTGAATGTCAAGGGGAGGTGGTTAGACGCTCGCTTGTTGGAGATAATCATTGCCTGGTCCTTGTGTCGTGCAAATGTTACCTGCCACTTATCAGCCCAAGCCTGAATGTCGTCCAATTTTTGCTGCATGCGGACACGGACTACTTCATTATCTGAGGAGTTGTGAATAGCACTGAACACTGTGCAGCCATCAGCCAACATCCCCATTCCTGACCTTTTGTTGGAGGGCAGGTAATTGATGAAGCAGCTGAAGATGGTTGGACCTAGGACACTGCCCTGAGGAACTCCTGCAACGATATGCTTGGGCTGTGATGATTGACCTCCAACTACCACAACCATCTCCCTTTGTGCTAGGTGTGACTCCAGCCAGTGGAGAGCTTTCCCCCGATTCCCATTGACTTAAGTTTTACTAGGGCTCCTTGTTGCGACACTCGGTCAAATGCTGCCTTGATGTCAAGGGCAGTCACTCTCACCTCACCATTGGAATTCAGCTCCTTTGTCCATGTTTGGACCAAGGCTGTAATGAGGTCGGGAGCCGAGTGGTCTTTGCGGAACCCAAACTGGGCACCAGTGAGCTGGTTATTGGTGAGTAAGGGCTGCTTGATAGCACTGTTGGCGACACATTCCATCATTTTGCATATGATTGAGAGTAGACTGATGGGGCGGTAACTGGCCGTATTGGATTTGTCCTGCTTTTAGTGGACAGGACATACCTGGGCAGTTTTCCACATTGTCGGATAGATGCCAGTGTTAAAGCTGTACTGGCTAGATGCTCGCCTTGTTCTGGAGCACAGGTCTTCAGCACGACAGCCAGGATGCAGTCGGGACCCACAGCCGTTGATGTATCCACCGTGCTCAGCCGTTTCTTGATATCACATGGAGTGAAATGGCTGAAGAATTGTTTCTGTGGTGGTAATGACCTCAGGAGGAGGCAGATATAGATCATCTAGTCGGCGCTTCTGGCTGAAGATTGTTGCAAACGCTTCAGCTTTGTCTTTTGCACTCACGTGCTGGGCTCTACCATCATTGAGGATGGGGATATTCATGGAGGCGCCTCCTCCCTTTAGTTGTTTAATGGTCCACCACCATTCAAAACTGGATGTCGCAGGACTGCAGAGCTTTGATCTGATCCGTTGATTGTGGGATCATTCGCTCTGTCTATAGCATGCTGCTTCCGCTTTTTAGCATGCATGTAGTCCTGTGTTTCAGCTTCGCCAGCTTGGCACCACATTTTAGGTACGCCTGGTGCTGCTCCTGGCATGCTCTTCTACACTCCTTATTGAACCAGGATTGGTACCCTGGCTTGATGGTAATGGTAGATTGAGGGACATGCCGGGCCATGGGGTTACAGATTATGGTGGAATACAATTCTGCTGCTGCTGATGGCCCACAGCGCCTCATGGATGCCCAGTTTTGAGCTGTTGATCTGTTCTGAATCCATTCCATTTCGCACGGTGGTATTGCCACACAACACGATGAAGGGTGTCCTCAGTGTGAACATAGATACATAGATACATAGAAGATAGGAGCGGTGGTAACTGCTACCAAAGCTCTCATGGACAGATGCATCTGCGACAGCTAAATTGGTGAGGCCGAGGTCAAGTAGGATTTTCCCTCGTGATGGTTCTCCCACCACCTGTCGCAGTCCAGACTGGCAGTTATATCCTTCAGGTAGTGGTGCTACCGAGCCACTCTTGCTGCTGGAGTTTGAAGTCCCCCACCCAGAGTACATTCTGTGCCCTTGCTACTCTCAGAGCTTCTTCCAAGTGGAGATCAACATGGAGGAGTGCTGATTCATCTGCTGAGGTAGAGCGGCAGGTGGTAATCTGAAGAAGGTTTCCTTGTCCTTGCTTGACCTGAAGCCGTGAGAATCCCTGGGGTCCGAAGTCAATGTTGTGGGATCCTTACTTCGCCTTTGTTTTTCATGACTTTTCACTCTGATGGAATTGGTTCTTACTTTACACCAAGGAAAGAGTGCGAGAGCATAGCAGTCAAACAACAACAACTGCAAAACCACTAAATTGACGTCACAACCAGGGATGGAGCTGATTGGTAATTAGGATCTGCTGAGTATTTATACTGTCCAGTCGTAAAAGTAAAAGTGAGGTCTCTAGTTTAGAGTACGTAGTGTTAAAGGGAAGTAAAGTCCCTAGTGTATTTAATATTCTTTAATTTAAAGTAAGTACATTAAGGGTAGGACATGGCAGGGCAGCTCGGCTGCGTGGAGTGCTCCTCCTGTGCTATGTGGGAAGTCAGGGACACTTTAGGACTCCAGGGCGAACACGTGTGCAGGAAGTGTCTCCAACTGCAGTTACTCGAAATCCGCGTTTCGGATCGGGAGTAGCAGCTGGAGTCACTGTGGAGCATTCACGAAGCTGAGATCTTCGTGGATAGCACGTTTAACGAGGTGGTCACACCGCAGGTAAAGAGTGCACAGGCAGACAGGAATTGGGTGACCGGCAGAAAGAGTAAAAGAACTAGGAAGGTAGTGCAGGAGTCCCCTGGGTCCATCTCCCTCTCCGACAGATTTTCCGTTTTGGATACTGATGGGGGAGATGGTTTCTCAGGGGAATGCAGCAACAGCCATGTCCATGGCACTACGAGTGGCTCAGCTGCTCAGGAGGGGAGGAAAAAGAGTGGGAGAGCAATAGTGACAGGAGATCCTATCGTAAGCGGAACAGATAGACGTTTTTGTGGCCGCAGACGTGACTCCTGGATGGTATGTTGCCTCCCTCGTGCCAGGGACAAGGATATCACTGAAAGGCTGCAGGGCATTCTGCAGGGGGAAGGTGAACAGTCAGAGGTCGAGGTTCACGTTTGTACCAACGACATGGGTTGAAAGAGGGATGAGGTCCTGCAACAAGGATTTAGGGAGCTAGGTAGCAGTAAAAAGGCAGGTCCTCAAAGGTTGTAATCTCTGGATTACTCCCGGTGCCACGTGCTAGTGAGTATAGGAATAGGAGGATAGAGCAGATGAATGCGTGGCTAAAGAGTTGGTTCAGGAGGGAGGGCTTTAGTTTCCTGGATCACTTGGTCTGCTTCTAGGTAAGGTGGGACCTATACAAGTCGGACGGGTTGCACCTGAACCGGAACGGGACCAACATCCTTGCGGGGAGGTTTGCTAGTACTGTTGGGCGGGGCGGGGGGGGGGGGGGTAAAACTAACTTGGCAGGGGGATGGGATACGGAGTGGAGCTATAGTAGGGGGAGATGCACAGCCAAATATAGAGGAAAAAACAAGTCAGCCTGGAAGGCAGAGCAAATATGTAACGGCACAAGGGTGTTTGGCAAGGCTGGATGGCATTTATTTTAATGCAAGGAGTCTTGCGAGTAAGGCAGATGAATTGAAGGTGTTGATGAACACATGGGAGTATGATATTGTTGCTATCACAAAGACATGGTTGAGGAAGGGGCAGGACTGGCAACTTAATATTCCGGGGTTATAGAATCTTCAGGCGAGACAGAGGGGGGTGTATAAGAGGAGGGGGTGTCGCAATATTAATGAAGGAGTCAATTACTGCTGTAAGGAGGGATGATATCTCAGCAGGTTCCTCTAATGAGGCCATATGGGTAGAACTTAAAAACAAAAAGGGGGCAAGCACTTTGCTGGGAGTGTACTATAGGTCCCAAACAGTCAGGGGGAGATAGAGGAACAGATATGGATGCAAATCTAATAGAAGTGTTGAAATAATAGGATAATAATAGTACGGGATTTCAACTTCCCCAATATTAACTGGGATAGTCAGTGTGTGAAAGGCTTAGAGAGTGCGGAATTCTTAAAGTGCATCCAGGAGAGCTTTTTGAGCCAGCATATAGAAAGACCTACAAGAGAGGGGGCGGTACTGGATCTAATTCTAGGGAATGTAGCTGGGCAAGTGATAGATGTGTCAGCAGAGAGCATTTTGGTGACCGCGACCATAATTCGGTGAGATTTAAGGTAGTCATGGAAAAGGACAAAAATGGACCGGAAATAAATGTTCTAAAATGGGGGAAGGCCGATTTTAATATGATAAGGCAGGATTTGGCCAAAGTGGACTGGGATCAGCTACTTGTTGGAAAATCCACATCAGAGCAGTGGGAGTCTTTCAGAAATGAAATAGAGAGAGTACAACGCCAACATGTTACCGTAAAGGTCAAGGGTGGGATCAAAAAACCCAAGGAACCCTGGATGTCAAGGGATATACAAGAATGGATTATGGAAAAAGGGAGGCTTTTGGCAGATACACAGGACTAAAAACAGTGGAAGCCCTAGAGGAGTATAGAAAGTGCAGCAGGGTAATTAAAAAAGAAATTAGGAGAGCGAAGAGGGCGCATGAATTAACACTGGCGGGCAAAATAAAGGAAATCCCAATGTGTTTTATAAGTATATTAAGGGCAAGAGGATAACCAGGCAAAGAGTAGGGCCCATTAAGGACCAAAGAGGCAATCTGTGTATAGAGCCGGAAGATGTAGGTGAGGTTTTAAATGAATATTTTGCATCTGTGTTCACTATGGAGAAGGGTGATTTAGGCATAGTAATCAGGCAGGGGGATTGTGATATACTTGAACAAATTTGTATTGAGATGGAGGAGGTACTAGCAGTTTTAGCGGACTTAAAAGTGGATAAATCCCCTGGCGACGGGATGTATCCCAGGCTTCTGTGTGAGGCAGGTGAGGAGATTGAAGGGGCTCTGACACAAATTTTCAGAAGTTCTCTGGCCACAGGGGAGGTGCCAGAGGACTGGAGAGCAGCTAACGTAGTACCATTGTTCAAGAAGGGTAGTAGGGATAAAGCAGGGAATTACAAGCCAGTGAGCCTAACATCAGTGGGAGCGAAATTATTTGAAAAAATTCTGAGGGACAAAATTAGTCTCCACTTGGAGAGGCCAGGATTAATCAAGGATAGTCAGCATTGCTTTGTCAGGGGGTGATCATGTCTTACTAATTTGATTGAATTTTTCGAGGGGGTGACAAGGTTTGTGGATGAGGGTAGTCCAGTTAATGTAGTTTACATGGACTTCAGTAAGGCTTTTGACAAAGTCCCACGTTGGAGATTGGTCAAGAATGTAAGAGCCCATGGGATCCAGGGCAATTTGGCACATTGGATCCAAAATTGGCTTAGTGGCAGGAAGCAGAGGGTGATGGTCGAAAGTTGTTTATGTGACTGGAAGCCTGTGTCCAGTGGTGTATCGCAGGGATCGGTGCTGGGTCCTTTGCTGTTTGTAGTGTACATTAATGATTTAAGTATGAATGTAGGAGGTATGATCAATAAGTTCGCAGATGACACGAAAATTGGTGCAGTGGTAAATAGCGAGGAGGGGAGCCTCCGGCTAAAGGACGATATAGACGGGATGGTTAGTTAGGCAGAACAGTGGCAAATGGAATTTAACCCTGAAAAGTGTGAGGTGATGCATTTTGGAGGACTAACAAGACAAGGGAATACACATTGAATGGTAGGATCCTAGGAATGACAGAGGATCAGAGGGACCTTGGTGTGCATGTACATAGATCCCTGAAGGCAGCAGGACAGGTAGATAAGGTGATTAAAAATGTATTTCGGATACTTGCCTTCATTAGCCGAGGCATAGAATATAAGAGCATGGAGGGTATAATGGAGCTATGCAAAACGCTGGTTAGGCCACAGCTGGAATACTGTGTGCAGTTCTGGTCGCCACACTATAGGAGAGATGTGATTGCATTGGAGAGGGTGCAGGGGAGATTCACCAGGATGTTACCTGGGCTGGAGCGCTTCAGCTATGAAGAGAGACTGGACAGGCTGGGGTTGTTTTCATTAGAGCAGAGAAGGCTGAGGGGGGACCTGATTGAGGTGTACACAATTATGAGGGACATAGATAGAGTAGATAGAAAGGAACGTTTCCCCTTAGTAGAGGGGTCAATAACCAGGGGGCATAGTTTCAAAGTAAGGGGCAGGAGGTTTAGAGTGGATTTGAGAAAAACTTATTCACCCAGAGGGTGGTTGGAATCTGGAACTCACTGCCTGAAAGGGTGGTAGAGGCAGGAACCCTCACAACATTCAAGAAGCATTTGGATGAGCATTTGAAACGCCATAGCATACAAGGCTGCGGACCAAGTGCTGGAAACTGGGATAAGAACAGACAGGGCTTGATGGCCGGCGCGGACATGATGGGCCGAAGGACCTCTTACTGTGCACTATAACTCTATGACTCTATGACTAAATCACTTACCGACTGTATACCACTGTGCCGTCACCCTGGTGCGTCTGTCCTGCAGGTGGGACAGGACATTCCCAGGGATTTTGATGGAGGAGTTTGGGGCATTGGGGAATTTGGGATATTGGCTGAAAGGTATGATTCGGTGAGTATGACGATGTCAGGCTGTTGCTTGACTAGTCTGTGGGACAGCTGTCTCAATTTTGGCACAAGTCCCCAGATGTGGAGGAGGAGGAATATGTAGGGTCGACTGGGCTGGGCTGGGTGTCCGTAGCCGATGCCGAGGTCGATGCTGCGTGGTGCGTCCGGTTTTATTCTTATTATTTTTCGCAGTGGTTTTATTCAACTGAGAGGCTTGCTCGGCCATTTCAGAGGGAAGTTAAGCGTCAATCACATTGCTGTGGGTCTGGAGTCACATATGGGCCAGCCCAGGTAATAATGGCAGATTTCCTTTCCTAAAATACATTCGTGAGCCAGATGTGTTGTTACAACAATCTGGTACTTGGTCACCTTTACTGATACTAGCATTCTATTCCAGATGTATTTAATTAATTGAATTTAAATTCCCCAGCTGCCGTGGTGGGTTTTCAACTCACGTCTCTGGATCATTAATCCAGGCCTGCTGGATTATTAAGTCCAGTATCATTACCACTCCGTTACCTCTCCCGATCATTTATCCCGACAGCGCTGTGCAATGCTGAGCAAGTGCTGCATTCTAGGAGGTTCCTTTCAGCGAATGAGACCTCATCCTCTGCCACTTCCGGTGGTTCCGATGGACACCGAAGATCCCAGGTGATTATCAGAAGCAGAGCTCGGAGTTTTCACTGTGTCCTCGCAACATCCCCTCCGCAAAGTCAGAAGCTCCGATTGTCCGTCCGCCCCTCGCTGTTTGCGAATCTTTTGGCGCAAGTTGACTTCCATAAGTGAATAATTTTACAGTAATTCATCGGATGAGGGCGTTTTGGGTCCTCCGCAGGTCCTCAACCGTTTTAAATGCATTTTGTCCTATTTTCTTGTTACTTTCCACTTTGTTTGTCGGTTTCATATTTACTCTCGAAATATCTTCTCGAATGCGTCATGATATGTTATTTTTTTGTCTATTTGATGTTCCCGCTTTCGTTTCGAGGTCTTTCCGATGCCCTCTTGTTTTCCATTAGGATTCATTATATTATTTTATATTCCGATGTCATTGACCTGTGTTATTTTTAAGCTGGAGGATTATTTTAAACACAGAAGCAGGTGCCCACAGCGTAAGCGATCTGTTTTCAACTCAGGATCACTTGTCAAAGCTGTTAATTTCACACTGAATCCTGTCAAATGGATGATCTTGCTGGGAGTCGGACCAGTAATTTTCCTGTTCTTCCTCTCACACACATTCACTCTCTCTCACTCTCTCTCACACACATTCACTCTCTCTCCCTCTCTCTCACATATTCAATCTCTTTCCCTCTCTCTCACACACATTCACTCTCTCTCTCTCACTTACACACTCATTTACTCTCTCTCCCTCTCTCTTACACTCATTCACTCGCTCTCCCTCTCTCACACACTCATTCACTTTATCGCCCTCTCTCTAACACTCATTCACTCGCACTCCCTCTCTCACACATCATTCACTCGGTCTCCCTCTCTCAGATACTCATTTACTCTCTCTCCCTCTCTCTCACACACATTCACTCTCTCCCCCTCTCTCACACTCATTTACTCTCCCTCCATCTCTCACTCATTCACTCTCTCTCCCTCTTTCTCACACTCATTCACTCGCTCTCCCTCTCTCACACACATTCATTCTCTCTCCCTCTCTCTCACACTCATTCACTCTCTCCCTCTCTCTCACATTCACTATCTCTCCCTCTCTCTCACACACATTCACTCTATTTCACTCTCTCACTCTCTCACACTCTCTCTCTCTCTGTTACAGCTAACTTGGCAGTGATTGTGATCCTGTCTCGAGGAAGGTGCGGTCTCTCCAGATGTATCACTCTGTACCTGGTATCCATGGCGATGACGGATCTCCTGGTCATTATCATCGCTGTTATATTTAACCGCATTGGTGGTATTTATTTTCCAGTTAGTTTCCTGTCTATCACTCCGGTCTGTAGTCTCCGTTTTGCCCTAATCTTTGCAGTCACCGACAGTGCTGTCTGGGTAACGGTCGCTTTCACCTTTGATCGATTTGTCGCCATTTGTTGCCAGAAGCTGAAAACAAAATATTGCACCGAGAAAACGGCGGCGGTGGTTATAGGAACGGTCTGTGTCTTAAACTGTTTGAAAGCTACCTTCTTATATTTTATATATGAACCTTTGTACACAATTAACAACATACCCTGGTTCTGCAGCATAACATCAACATTTTATACCTCACCTGCATGGATTGCATATGACTGGATTAATCGCATTTTATCCCCGTGTCTCCCATTCATTCTGATTTTGCTGCTCAATGCTCTGACCATCAGACATATTCTAGTGGCCAGTAGAGCCCGCAGGAGACTCCGGGCCCACAGCAATGGAGAGAATCAGAGTGACCCAGAGATGGAGAAGCGGAGAAAGTCCATCGTCTTACTCTTCTGTATCTCGGGCAGTTTCATCCTGTTATGGTTGTTGTTTCTTATAAGATTCCTCTATGTCCGGATTGCGAAACTTACTTATTTTTCAGGTACCAATATCAATCAATCAAATTTTATTCTGAATGAAAGCGGATTTATGCTTCAGCTTTTGAGTTCCTGCATCAACCCGTTTATTTATGCAGGGACACAGAGTAAATTCAGAGAGGAGTTAAAGAATGGGGTGAAATATCCACTGAGTCTCATTGTTAAATTATTTAAATTATGAAAATATTAAAGTATATTATGAAGTGTACCTTATGTTCCATGTTGTGCCTAGTTGTCCCTGTCAGACACGACCTCCCCTCCCAGATACACAGTCACTCACTCTAAGATCCTTACCCAATGTGAATTTAAGAATGTATGAGGAACACTGAATCAGCGCACAATTCAGTGTTGTTACCCGTTCTCAGTTAGTTTCCAGTTCTCTTGTCGGTGCTGATTCAGGCCTGGTACATTCCCACCAGCACCGAGGGCCCTGGAGTATCTTTACATTCATGTGGAGTCCGACCTCTGATCTGTGATTGGATATCAAGTTTAACTGTTTAATGAAGGGACCCAATGTCCCACCTGGGAATGGTTTGGATCTTGAGGCTCGGACATGCTCTGAAATGGGAGCACGCGCTGTCCCCACGCATTGTTCTCCGCTTACTGGGCACCGCCCCACAGCCGCACTCCTGTGTCCAGAAACACAGGAACAGAGGAATTGCTGGAGGATAAAGACAAACGACCATACAGATCACTTCCTGGTCTTTTCATTGGCCAATTGGGACGTCACCCCCAGTGTCATTAACAAAAGAAAATTAATGAAACGAACTTTGTAAAGGCGCAAAACAATAATCACCAAAATCATACAAATAGGAAACTGATCACATTAAATGAGAATATTCTCTTCACTATCTTTTATACACTCAAGTCTAGTTCGCTTTCTACCATCCTGGTAGTCCCCGGATACAATGATAATGGAGTTGTTGACTAATCACAGCGATCAATCTCTATCAGTGAGTCTACAACAGACCCAGACATGAGGTGAGGAAAACCACAGTGGTGGAGACCTTTAGGAACCATAGGACCACAGTCACCTGTTCCTCCCGAGCACGCTGCAATTAACACATGTCACGTCTCTAATTACTCACACACTGTGTCCCCAAGTGTTATACGAATTATATCTATTTATTTTGCATTTGAGTGAATCGATACTAACTGCTTCCAACATCTCCCTAGGCAGCCTGTCCATAGATTGACCACTCGCTCATTTAAATACTGTTTCTGCAGATTGGGTTTGAATTGACCCCCTTCAAGACCAGGCCGTGTCCTCTGGTTCTACTGCCTGGAAAAGGTGTAATAACTTGTCGTGCTCTTCATTATCTGGTCCATTTACAATCCTAAAAACAGCAATCATATCACCTCTCGACCTACTCTTTCCAGGGAGAACTTGCTCAATTTACAGAATCGCTCCTCACAATCCAATCCCTCCATCCTCCAGTAATCCTGGTCACTCTCTTCCGTGTCCGTTCAATAGCTGCAATACCCTGTGGTGTCCAGAGCTGTACACAGTAGTCTGAGCCCATTTGCATCAATGATTTATAAAGTGGGGCTGTATTGACTCGCTATCTCGGCTCAATATTGACCGTTTAATACAGCCCAGCGTCTGATTTGCTTTACTCATTGTTGCGATAGTTTCAATTTATTGTTAATAAGACCCCCAGATCCCTTTCACTTTCGATGGAGATTAATTTCTTTTCATTTAAGTTCTAGTCCCTTCCTGGATTTCTGGTCTCCATGTGACGAACTTTGCCTTTCTCTGCATTGAATGACATCTGTCGACTTTCCGCCCAATTCCCCAGTATTTAAACCCGTCTGTAGCTTATCCTCTTCAGCTTTGCAGTCTGACACCTTCACCAGCTTTGTTTCATCTGAAAATGTTGTGACTCCTAGTTCCAGATGATTTATAAAGATATTAAACGGAAAAGGTCTAAACAGATCTCTGTGGGACCCCACTTGTAACATTCTCTCAGTCCGATGACAATCCCTGTATCACCGCTCTCTGGGTTCTATCGGTGAACTAATTACACATCCCTTGTAAAATATTCCCATTGATTCTCACGATCTTTCTTTTCAGGCGCATCCTTTCCAGAGGATGTGTATAAAAGGCCTGACTGAAGCCAAGTCCACCTCACCAACTGCCTTAACCCTGTCCAGCTCCTTTGTCACACTCTCAAAGCTAACTAGTGAACTAGATTGGCAAGGATTCCCCTGGTTATATTGTAAGATGATGTTTCCACCCCGATGCTCCATGATCTTATCTTTAATCAGGGTGTCCATGACTTTACCCCCAATGGGCCTCTAACTCACTGGTCTGCGGTTTCCCGGGTCAATTTTGCCACCTTCTTTTTAGAATATAGTCTCAGCATCTGCCTTTCTCCAGTCCCCGACACCTCTGCAGCATTCAATAATTTCTCCCAGATTTATGCCCGAGTTCCTGGAATTTTCTCCCTTATCTCCATAAGAATCCTCGAATGAATCTTCCCCGGCCCCTGAGATTGATTTATCTTAAGACTGTACACGGCAACCATGCCGGTGGTAATGTGAATAGTGTCACAACTTACCTCTGAAACACCCTCCAGTTCCCAATTCCAGATCAAATAAATTACCTGAACGCTCTTTTGTATAAATTGAGGCAAAAAATGTATTTAGCCCCTTTGCAGTCTGTGTAGAATCAGTTATCATGTGTATGGAGTATCAGTTATCAGGCCCTCGCCAGATCACACTTCTAGTGCCCCCACTTCATCCATCGTTTCAATTTTTCTCTTAAAGCAACTAAAAATAAACAAATTATTGTCCTTCCCTTCTGTTGCTATATTCAACTCGAAATACTTCTTTGCCATTTTTATGCCCTTTTTACACTTCAGGCATGCGTTTAGAATTGAATCCATCTACACTACTTACTGTGACACATAACAGTGTCGTCAGTAATCTTGGATATACGGCTCTCTGCTCCTTCATCTCCAGGGATGACTTTAGTTATTGAATCCACATTAATTCTGTGCTATTTTCTTTCATGACTTTAAATGCTTTATTTCTTTCGTTGTACTCCTGTCAGCATAGCTTTCAGGGTCAGGGTAGCACGCAAGCCCTACCAGCACATCAAGGTGCAGTCATTAGAGAGGTGGTATATTTGTTGGTGGAAACACAAATTCATTCATAATACTGGACAATTATATAATTGATTAAAATGTTTTGTCAACCACTCAATGACTTATAATGTAAACTCATTAAATGCTTACATTAAATTCAAACAATTTGTGATTGATTTGAATCTGTCTTCACAAAAGAGGAGAAATCTGCCAATGTCACGGTAAAGGAGGAGGGTGGAGCAATTGGATAGGATAAAAATAGATGAATAGGTTGGCAGCGATCAAAGTAGAAAGGTCACCTGGTCCGGATGGGACGCATCCCAGGTTGTTTAGGGTAGTAAGCGTGGAAATAGCGGAGGCCCTGGCCGTAATTTTTCAATCTTCCTTGGATACAGGAGAGTTGCCAGAAGATTGGAGGGTTCCAAATGTTACATCCTGTTCAAAACAAGGGAGAGGGATAAATCCGGTGACTACATGTCAGTCAACCTAACATCGGTGGCAGGAAAAGTTCTAGTGAGCAAAATACGGGACATTAATTGTCACATGGAAGGTCATGGGTTAATAAATGGCAGCCAACATGGATTTGTAAAAGGCAAATCAAATCTGACAAAGTTGATTGAGTACTTGGATGAAATAGCAGAGTGTTGATGTAGGTAGTGAGGTTAATGGGTATATGGACTTTCAAAAGGTGTTTGTTAAAGAGCCATGTAATAGACTTGCGAGCAAAATGGAAGTCGATGGGTTTAATGAGGCAGTGCCAGCATGGATACAACATTGGGAAGGGACAGAAAGCAGAGAGTAGTGGTGAACGGGTTTGTTCAGACTACTGGGGCCCACTGCTCTTTTTGATATATATTAATGACCTGTACCTCGGAGCCATAATTTCAAAATGTGCAGATGAAAAAAAACTTCGAAATGTTGTAAACAATGTGGTGGATTGTAGAGAGTTCCAGATTTTCACTGCCCTTTGTGTGAAGAAGTGATTTCTGGCATCACCCCCTGAACTGCTTCGCTCTAATTCGAATTTAAGCCCCGTTGTCCTGGACTCCATAACCAGCAGAAATGTTATCTCGCTATCGACACATATTGTCCCTCCTTCCTGTGCTAAAATCCAAACACGTCTCAAGATAGATTGTCCTCCGCTCCCAGTTTTCAGTAGGATCAGTTCTACACTCACTGGTTCTCCTCCCCTGAAGGTGCTGATTCTGGCTGGGTTCAGTTCTACACTCACTGGTTCCCCTCCCTCTCCTCCCCCCTGAAGGTGCTGACTCTGGCTGGGTTCAGTTCTACTCACTGGTTTCCCTCCCTCTCCTTCCCTGAAGATGCTAACTCTGGCTAGGTTCAGTTCTACACTCACTGGTTCCCCTCTCTCTCCTCCCCTGAAGGTGCTGACTCTGGCTGGGTTCAGTTCTACACTCACTGGTTAACCTCCCTCTCCTCCACCCTGAAGGTGCTGACTCTGGCTGGGTTCAGTTCTACACTCATTGCTTACCCTCTCTCTCCTCCCCCCTGAAGGTGCTGACTCTGGCTGGGTTCAGTTCTACACTCGCCAGTTTCTCTCCAATGTGTGGCCCATGTGCCCAAGCTGCAGGTGTGACCCTCGATAGAATGAAATTTGGATCACAGGTCACACACTGATTACAAAGGGTCTTAGGAGTTGTAAGTCTTTTTTATTGGAGAGCTACAGTTTAAGCATAATCAGTTACTACATGGGATTGAAATAGATATAGTAGACATGGAACCTGTGACAGATGAGAGTCCCGCGACGGAACAGTCTGAACGAAACGCCCGGACGGACGGTCGGACGTCGGATGGACGGTGGTTGGACTGACGTCGATGAATGTTGACGGATGTCTCTGTCTGCAACAACGGTCACTTCTGTTGAGTCTCTCCTCGAGCTGTCGGATGTGTTAGGCTGTCAGTCAGCATGGACCCAACTCACAGGTCGAGCCTGATCAGAGCGTTAAGCCGAAGCCAGCATTCACCCCCTCCGAGGATGCCCTTGCCCTAACAGTAGCCTCTCTCTCTGTTGCCCATTTTTATATCTATTTCATTGGGCTGGGATCACAGGTGTGCATCATTTTTTTTCCACCTCATGATTATTATTACCAGGACAAAGGTACCCCCTGACCATCTTATTTCCTGAGCTGGAGTTCAGTTATTTCTTATCTTTGTGTTAAATGTTTTATTATGGTTCAGAATGTTTTGCTCATTCGGCTGGCTGGTTCCCTGCTGTCTCCATTATCAGTCTCGCTATGTATGTTTGGGAGGCCTCTTTGGACTTGCGTTGACCTAAGGCCTCTTTCTGTTCTTATCTGATGTGATTGGGTTTCTTTCTGGTTGATCAGTCAGCCTTACTTGCTGGGTTAGCAGATCTATTTCCTATGGAATCATTTATCACCTTATAATTTGCAACATTTTTAGGATTCTATGTTTCTTACAACAGGGAAATTCTGAGCGCTATTCCGCTGTCCTCACCTGAGGCATCACACGTGCCCTTTCCAGCCGGGTGAATGGACCCTCCTCCCAATGGCTCAGTTGGTAAAGGCACGGCCCAGTGCAACTGAGTCACAGGAACAGGGGTCGTCCATTCAGCTCCTCCAGTCTATTCCATCATTCAATTAGATGAGGGCCGATCTGTAGCTCAAGCCCAATTAACAGTCTTTGCTCAATATCCCTTGATACCCTGAGGGAGGGGAAAGGAGTCTGTGTCCAGGGAGGGAAATGGAGTCTGCGTACAGGGAGGGGAATGGAGTCTGTGTAAATGGAGGGGAATGGAGTCCATGTCCAGGGAGGGGAATGGAGTCTTTGTCCAGGAAGGGGAATGGAGACTGTGTCCAGGGAGGGGAATGGAGTTCTTGTCCAGGGAGGTGAATGGATTCTGTGTCCAGGGAGGGGAATGGAGTCTGTGTCCAGGAAGGGCAATGGAGTCTGTGTCCAGGGAGAGGAATGGAGTCTGTGTCCAGGGAGAATAACGGAGTTTGTGTCCAGGGAGGGAAATGGAGTCTGTGTCCAGGGAGGGGAAAGGAGTCTGTGTCCAGGGAGGGAAATGGAGTCGGCGTCCAGGTTGGGGAATGGAGTCTGTGTAAAGGGAGGGGAATGGAGTCTATGTCCAGGGAGGGGAATGGAGTCTTTGTCCAGGAAGGTGAATGGAGACTGTGTCCAGGGAGGGGAATGGAGTCTGTGTCCAGGGAGGTGAATGGAGTCTGTGTCCAGGGAGAGGAATGGAGTCTGTGTCCAGGAAGGGCAATGGCGTCTGTGTCCAGGGAGAGGAATGGAGTCTGTGTCCAGGGATCGGAATGGAGTCTGTGTGCAGGGAGGGGAATGGAGTCTGTGTCCACGGAGGGGAATGATGTATGTGTCCAGGGAGGGGAATGCAGCCTGTGTCCAGGAGGGGAATGGAGTCTGTGTCCAGGGAGGTGAACGGAGTTTGTGTCCAGGGAGGTAAATTGATTTTTCGTCCAGGGAGGGGAATGGAAGCTGTGTCCTAGGTGGGGAAAGGAGTCTGTGTCCAGGGTCGGGAACGGAGTCAGTGTCCAGGGAAGGCAATGAAGTCTGTGTCCAGGGAGGGGAATGTAGTCTGTTTCCAGGGAGGGGAATGAGACTGTGTCCAGGGAGGGTAATGGATTCTGTGTCCAGGGAGGGGAATGGAGTCTGTGTCCAGGGAGGGGAATGGAGTCTGTGTCCAGAGTTGGGAATGGAATCTGTGTCCAGGGAGGGGAATGGAGGCTGTGTCCAGGAGGGGAATGGAGTCTGTGTCCAGGGAGGGGAATGGAGTCTTTGTCCAGGGAGGGGAATGGAGTCTTTGTCCAGGGAGGATAACGAAGTTTGTGTCCAGGGAGGGAAATGGAGTCTGTGTCCAGGGAGGGGAAAGGAGTCTGTGTCCAGGGAGGGAAATGGAGTCTGCGTACAGGGAGGGGAATGGAGTCTGTGTAAATGGAGGGGAATGAAGTCCATGTCCAGGGAGGGGAATGGAGTCTTTGTCCAGGAAGGGGAATGGAGACTGTGTCCAGGGAGGGGAATGGAGTTCTTGTCCAGTGAGGTGAATGGATGCTGTGTCCAGGGAGGGGAATGGAGTCTGTGTCCAGGAAGGGCAATGGAGTCTGTGTCCAGGGAGAGGAATGGAGTCTGTGTCCAGGGAGAGGAATGGAGTCGGTGTGCAGGGAGGGGAATGCAGTCTGTGTCCAGGAGGGGAATGCAGTCTGTGTCCAGGGAGGGGAATGATGTCTGTGTCCAGGGAGGGGAATGCAGTCTTTGTCCAGGAAGGGGAAAGGAGACTGTGTCCAGGGAGGGGAATGGAGTCTGTGTCCAGGGAGGGGAATGGAGTCTGTGCCCAGGGAGAATAACGGAGTTTGTGTCCAGGGAGGGAAATGGAGTCTGTGTCCAGGGAGGGGAAAGGAGTCTGTGTCCAGGGAGGGAAATGGAGTCGGCGTCCAGGTTGGGGAATGGAGTCTGTGTAAAGGGAGGGGAATGGAGTCTATGTCCAGGGAGGGGAATGGAGTCTTTGTCCAGGAAGGTGAATGGAGACTGTGTCCAGGGAGGGGAATGGAGTCTTTGTCCAGGGAGGTGAATGGAGTCTGTGTCCAGGGAGAGGAATGGAGTCTGTGTCCAGGAAGGGCAATGGCGTCTGTGTCCAGGGAGAGGAATGGAGTCTGTGTCCAGTGATCGGAATGGAGTCTGTGTGCAGGGAGGGGAATGGAGTCTGTGTCCACGGAGGGGAATGATGTATGTGTCCAGGGAGGGGAATGCAGCCTGTGTCCAGGAGGGGAATGGAGTCTGTGTCCAGGGAGGTGAACGGAGTTTGTGTCCAGGGAGGTAAATTGATTTTTCGTCCAGGGAGGGGAATGGAAGCTGTGTCCTAGGTGGGGAAAGGGGTCTGTGTCCAGGGTCGGGAACGGAGTCAGTGTCCAGGGAAGGCAATGAAGTCTGTGTCCAGGGAGGGGAATGTAGTCTGTTTCCAGGGAGGGGAATGAGACTGTGTCCAGGGAGGGTAATGGATTCTGTGTCCAGGGAGGGGAATGGAGTCTGTGTCCAGGGAGGGGAATGGAGTCTGTGTCCAGAGTTGGGAATGGAATCTGTGTCCAGGGAGGGGAATGGAGGCTGTGTCCAGGAGGGGAATGGAGTCTGTGTCCAGGGAGGGGAATGGAGTCTTTGTCCAGGGAGGGGAATGGAGTCTTTGTCCAGGGAGGATAACGAAGTTTGTGTCCAGGGAGGGAAATGGAGTCTGTGTCCAGGAGGGGAAAGGAGTCTGTGTCCAGGGAGGGAAATGGAGTCTGCATACAGGGAGGGGAATGGAGTCTGTGTAAATGGAGGGGAATGGAGTCTATGTCCAGGGAGGGGAATGGAGTCTTTGTCCAGGAAGGGGAATGGAGACTGTGTCCAGGGAGGGGAATGGAGTTCTTGTCCAGGGAGGTGAATGGATTCTGTGTCCAGGGAGGGGAATGGAGTCTGTGTCCAGGAAGGGCAATGGAGTCTGTGTCCAGGGAGAGGAATGGAGTCTGTGTCCAGGGAGAGGAATGGAGTCTGTGTCCAGGGAGGGGAATGGAGTCTGTGTCCAGGGAGGGGAATGGAGTCTGTGTCCAGAGTTGGGAATGGAATCTGTGTCCAGGGAGGGGAATGGAGGCTGTGTCCAGGAGGGGAATGGAGTCTGTGTCCAGGGAGGGGAATGGAGTCTTTGTCCAGGGAGGGGAATGGAGTCTTTGTCCAGGGAGGATAACGAAGTTTGTGTCCAGGGAGGGAAATGGAGTCTGTGTCCAGGGAGGGGAAAGGAGTCTGTGTCCAGGGAGGGAAATGGAGTCTGCATACAGGGAGGGGAATGGAGTCTGTGTAAATGGAGGGGAATGGAGTCTATGTCCAGGGAGGGGAATGGAGTCTTTGTCCAGGAAGGGGAATGGAGACTGTGTCCAGGGAGGGGAATGGAGTTCTTGTCCAGGGAGGTGAATGGATTCTGTGTCCAGGGAGGGGAATGGAGTCTGTGTCCAGGAAGGGCAATGGAGTCTGTGTCCAGGGAGAGGAATGGAGTCTGTGTCCAGGGAGAGGAATGGAGTCTGTGTCCAGGGAGGGGAATGGAGTCTGTGTCCAGGGAGGTAAATGGATTCTTAGTCCAGGGAGGGGAATGGAAGCTGTATCCTAGGTGGGGAAAGGAGTCTGTGTCCAGGAGGGGAATGATGTCTTTGTCCAGAGAGGTCAATGGAGTCTGTGTCCAGGGAGGGGAACGGAGTTTGTGTCCAGGGAGGTAAATGGAGTATTTGTCCAGGGAGGGGAATGGAGGCTGTGTCCTGGGTGGGGAATGGAGTCTGTGTTCAGGGAGGGGAATGCAGTCTGTGTCCAGGAAGGTGAATGGAGTCTGTTTCCAGGTAGGGGAATGGAGTCTGTGTCCAGGGAGGGGAATGGAGTCTGTGCCCAGGGAGGAGAATGGAGTCTGTGTCCAGGGAGGGGAATGGAGTCTGTGTCCAGGGAGGGGAATGAAGTCTGTGTCCAGGGAGGAGAATTGGTGTCTGTGTCCAGGGAGGGGAATGGATTCTTAGTCCAGGGAGGGGAATGGAAGCTGTATCCTAGGTGGGGAAAGGAGTCTGTGTCCAGGAGGGGAATGATGTCTTTGTCCAGAGAGGTCAATGGAGTCTGTGTCCAGGGAGGGGAACGGAGTTTGTGTCCAGGGAGGTAAATGGAGTATTTGTCCAGGGAGGGGAATGGAGGCTGTGTCCTGGGAAGGGAATGGAGTCTGTGTTCAGGGAGGGGAATGCAGTCTGTGTCCAGGAAGGTGAATGGAGTCTGTTTCCAGGTAGGGGAATGGAGTCTGTGTCCAGGGAGGGGAATGGAGTCTGTGCCCAGGGAGGAGAATGGAGTCTGTGTCCAGGGAGGGGAATGGAGTCTGTGTCCAGGGAGGGGAATGAAGTCTGTGTCCAGGGAGGAGAATTGGTGTCTGTGTCCAGGGAGGGGAATGGAGTCTGTGTCTAGGGAGGGGAATGGAGTCTGTGCCCAGGGAGGGGAATGGAGTCTGTGTCCAGGGAGGGGAATGGAGTCTGTGCCCAGGGAGGAGAATGGAGTCTGTGTCCAGGGAGGGGAATGGAGTCTGTGTCCAGGGAGGGGAATGAAGTCTGTGTCCAGGGAGGAGCATTGGTGTCTGTGTCCAGGGAGGGGAATGGAGTCTGTGTCCAGGGAGGGGCATGATGTCTGTGTCCTGGGATGGGAATGGAGTCTGTGGAAGGGAGGTGAATGAAATCTGTGTCCAGAGAGGAAAAAGGCGTCTGTGTCCAGGGAGGAGAATTGGTGTCTGTGTCCAGGGAGGAGAATTGGTGTCTGTGTTGTGGGTGCGGAGTTCGTGGCGATGGCCGAAGACAATTACTTCAATTGTGTGCTGAAAATTTAATCAATAATTGAATTACTTGTAGATATCAGAACCTTCACATCCAAAGTATTTAATCCACAAAGTATAAATGTCTTCGAGGAGAACTTTCCGAGTACCTTACAAACAACCTTTAAAGAACAGACTGTCGCTTTAAATAGACTGATAATGTGACCCACATTGTAAGATGTCACGGTGGAGTTTCAGAAAATGTCTGAACACAGCTGGAGCCGTGTTAACCTGCTGCCTTTCACCTGCTGTGAGAAATGAACAGATCAACAATGGCAGAGCGATCCTGAGACTGCAAATATCTAAACATTTCACTATTACATCGGCTGAAAACATTACCATCAACAGGAGATGTTGGACAGTCCGTGCGGACCTCACCGAGATCTCCTGAGCTGTGGCTGAACAATGGAAATAAATCAGTTCAAACATAACTGAATAGACATTTTACTGGAACATTTATTACAGTTTAAATCCTGTCCTGACCATCTGGAATCAGTGACCGTGAGGCAGAGCGGGAGACGGTGGAAAGTAAGACAGCTGCCTGGAGCGGAATCATTAGTGGATATTGTCCCATATTTCAGTGTATTTGTGATCTATCAGTCAGCGCTGGTTTCCACAGATCAGTGTCATTAACTATATCCAGCGGACCTTAAAACTCCTGTTACCCCTGAACACATATTTCTGATCCGATACCAGGGCTCAGTGCAGAGAGCAGACTGCAAGCTGTTCAATAAAGAGAATCGATCATTGACATTTCTTGTCTAAAACATTCAAATAACAGTCACATACTGTAAAAGAATATCAGTGGAAGCAAGTTGTGAAAAGTACAAACTGTTAATTGAACTGGGAGCAGTGAATCGGCAACTGATCAAATATCACTTGATGGAAACACGGTGCATTACCAGACACAGAACAAGTGGATTAAATTGAATACAATTAATACCGGATCTAAAGGACAAGGACAGTATATACTTTGAGGCATTGCTTACAAGATTAATTGCTGAAATAATGACTCACTGGGAACGCCAAAAGCAGCGAGGAGCGGATAGTAAATCCTTTGCACATCGAAAAAGGTCCAACGTATCCAGAGTTCAGGTGGAATCTCCCAGAAAATGTCACCCATTGTCTGTGCAATCCAATGGTCGCTGTTTGTATTGGAGACCACACTCAGTCAAACACTGATGGACACACTGAAAACTGTCCATATTTATAGCCTGAGGGAACTCTCCAGTGAGATAATTAAACTACACACTGGCTGACATTAATTACAGTTACAGAACAAACAAGGTGACATAATCCTTTCGCTCCATCACTTTCTATTGCACAATATATTAAAAGCAACGTGGCATTCATAGCAAGTGAATTCAACCAAATTCAAGAACTTTACTTCCAGCACAATTGTGAAACAAAAAGGAACATTGAATTCCGCAGCCTCACAGCATGAATGTGAAGTGAGCGTCATTTACACAGTTGCGATTATTTCTGTGATGTAATGTCACCTGTAATTTCAGAATTTCAATTCAATTCTTACGGTGAACTTAACACAAGTGCAAAAGACAAAATGGATGGAGAAAGGCAGATCATGTAAGGGTCAGTAAGGATACATGGGGGCTGATAATAAAATGGTCAGTAAGGATACATTGGGACAGATAATACAATGGTCAGCAAGGATACTTGGTGACAGGTAATAAACTGATCAGTAAGGTTACATGGGGAATGAAAATACAATGAACAGTGATGATACATGGGGACAGATAATACAATGGTCAGCAAGGAAACATGGGGAGAGATAATACAATGGTCAGTAAGGAAACATGGGGACTGTTAATACAATGGTCAGAAAGGATACATCTGGACTGGAAATACAATGATCAGTAAGAATACAAGGGGACTGATAATACAAAGGTCAGTAAGGATACATGGGTGCTGATAATACAATGGAAACAAGGATACATGGGGACTGATAATATATTGGTCAGTAAGGATACATGGGGACAGATACAACAATGGTCAGTAATGATTCATGGGGGCTGATAATACAATGGTCAGTTAGGATACAGGGGGACTGAAAATACAAAAGTCAGTAAGGATAGATGTGGAGTGATAATACCATGTTCAGTAAGGATACATGGGGACAGATAATTCAATGGTCAGCAACGATTTAGGAGGACTGATAATACAATGATCAGTAAGGATACATGGGGACGGATGATACACAAGATCAGTAACGATATAGGAGGACTGATAATACAAAGGTCAGCAACGATTTAGGAGGACTGATAATAAAATGGTCAGTAATGATACATGGGTACTGATAATAAAATGGTCAGTAATGATACATGGGGACTGATAATACAATGTTCAGTAAGGATACATGGGGACAGGTAATGCAATGGTCAGTAAGGATTCATGGGGAATGAAAATAAAATGAACAGTGATGATACATGGGGACAGGTAATAAAATGGTCAGCAAGGATACATGGGGACTGAAAATGCAATGGTCAGTAAGGATACATGGGGACTGATTATACAATGATCAGTAAGGATACATTGGAACTGATAATACAATGATCAGTAAGGATACATGGGGACTGATAATCCATTGGTCAGTAAGGATACATGGGGGCAGATAATACAATGGTCAATAAGGATACATGGGGAATGAAAATACAATGAACAGTGGTGATACATGGGACAGATAATACATTGTTCAACAAGGATACATGGGGTCTGATAATACAATGGTCTGTAAGGATACATGGGGACTGATGATACAAAAGGTCAGGAACGATATAGGAGGACTGATAATACAATGATCAGTAACGATACATGGGGACAGATAATACAATAATCAGAAAGGATACATGGAACTGATAATACAATGGTCAGTAAGGATACATGGAACTGATAATACAATGGTCAGTAAGGATACATGGGGACAGGTAATACAATAATCAGAAAGGAGACATGGAACTGATAATATAATGGTCAGTAAGGATACATCGGGACAGATAATACAATGGACAGTAAGGATACATGGGGACAGATAATACAATCGTCAGCGTGCATTCATGGGGACTGATAATACAATGGTCATTAAGGATACATGGGGACTGATAATACAATAGTCAGTAAGGATTCATGGGGACACATAATACAATGGTCAGTAAGGATAGATGGGGACTGATAATACAATCGTCAGCGTGCATTCATGGGGACTGATAATACAATGGTCATTAAGGATACATGAGGACTGATAATACCACGGTCAGTAAGGATACGTGGGGCAGATAATACAATGGTCAGCAAGGATACATGGAGGCTGATAATCCAATGGTTAATAAGGATACATGGGGAATGAAAATACAATGAACAGTGGTGATACATGGGACAGATAATACAATGTTCAACAAGGATACATGGGGACTGATAATACATTGGTCAGTAAGGAATCATGGGGACTGATGATACAAAAGGTCAGGAACGATGCATGTGTACTGATAATACAATGGTCAGTAAGGATACATTGGGACTGATGATACGATGGTCAGTAAGGATACATGGGGACTGATATTGCAATGTCAGTAAGGGTATATGGGGACTGATAATACAATGGTCAGTAAGGATACATGGGGACTGAAAATACAATGATGATTTAGGATACATGGGGACAGATAATACAATGTTCAGTAAGGATACATGGGAACTGAAACTACAATTGTCTGTAAGGATACATGGGGAATGATAATACATTGGTCAGTAAGGATAAATGGGGACTGATAATACAAAGGTCAGTAACGATATAGGAGAACTGATAATACTATGGTCAGTAAGTATACATGGGTTGAACGAAAATACAATGATCAGTAATGATACATGGGGACTGATAATACGATGGTCAGTAAGGATGCATTAGGAGTGAAAAAACAATAGTCAGTAATGACACATGGGGACTGATAATGCAATGGACAGTAAGGATACATACGGGCTGATAATTCAATGGACAATATGTATACATGCGGACTAATAATACAATGTTTGGTAAGGAAACATGGGACTGATAATATTGTGGTCTGTAAGGCTAAATGGGGATTGATAATACAATGGTAATAAGGATACATGGGTACTTACAATACGATGGTCAGGAAGGATATTGGTGGACTGAAAATACAATGGTCAGTAATGATACATGGGGACTGATAATACAATGGTCAATATGTAAATATGGTGACTAATAATACAATTGTCAGTCAGAATATATGGGAACTGATAATACAATGATTAGTCAGGACACATGGGGACTGATAATACAATGAACAGCAAGGATATATGGTGATGGATAATACAATGGTCAGTAAAGATACATGGGGATTGATAATACAGTGGTCAGTAAGGATACATGGGGACCCATAATACAATGATCAGTAAGGACACAAGGACTGATAATTCAATGGACAGTAAGGATACATGTGGACTGATAATGCAATGGTCAGTAAGGATACATGTTGGCTGATTAGACAATCGTCAGTAAGGATGCATGGTGTCTGATAATACAATGATCAATAAGGATACATGGGGACTGATAATACATTGATCAGTAAGGAAACATTGGGGTAAATAATACAATGGACAATAAGAATACAATGGGACTGATAATACAATAGTCAGTAAGAATACATGGGCACGGATAATTCAATGGTCAGTAAGGTTATCTGGGTGCTGATAATACAATGGTCAGTAAGGATTCCTGTGAACTGGAAATACAATGATCAGTAAGGACAAATGGGACTGATAATACAATGGTCAGTAAGGATTCATGGGGACTGATAATACAATGATCAGTAAGGATACATGTGGATTGACAATACAATGGTCAGTACAGACACATGAGGACTGATAATACAGTGGTCGGTAATGAAATATTGGGATAAATAATGCAATGTTGAATAAGTATACATGGGGAATGGTAATACAATAGTCAGTTAGGATACCCGAGGGCTGGTAATGCAATGGTCTGTAAGGATACATGGGGTCTGATAATACAATGGCCAGCTAGGATACCTGAGGACTGATAATACAATGTTCTGTAAGGATACATGGGGACTGATAATAAAATGGTCAGTTAGGATACCTGAGGGCTGATAATACAATGGTCAGTAAGGATACATGGGGACTGATAATAAAATGGTCAGTAAGGATACATGGAGACTGATAATGCAGTGGTCAGTTAGGATACCTGAGGGCTGATAATACAATGGTCAGTAAGGATACATGGGGACTGATAATTCAATGGACAGTAAGAATACATGCGGACTGATAATACAATGGTCAGTAAGGACGCATGGCGTCTGATAATACAATGGTCAGTAAGGAAACATTGGGACAAATAATACAATGTCCAATAAGTGTACATGGGGACTGATAATACAATATTCAGTAAGGCTACACGTAGACTGATAATACAATGGTCAGTAAGGATCCTTGGGGGCGGATAATCCACTGGTCTGTAAGTATACAAAGGGACTGATAATACAATGGTCAGAAACGATACAGGAGGACTGATAATAGAATGGACAGTAATGATACATGGGGACTGATAATACAATGATCAGTAAGGATATATGCGAATTGACAATACAATGGTCTGTAAGGACACATGGGGACTGATAATGCAATCGTCATTAAGGTTAATTCGGGACTGTTAAGACAATGATCAGTAAGCATACATGGTGGCTGATAATACAGTGGTCAGTAAAGATACGTGGGGTCTGATGATACAATGAGCAGTAAGGATACATGGGGACTGATAACACAATGGTCAGGAAGGATACATGGTTGTGGATAATACAATGGTCAGTAAAGAAACATGGGGACTGATAATACAATGGTCAGTAAAGATACATGGGGACTGATAATGCAATGATCAGTAAGGATACATGTGGATTGACAATACAATGGTCAGTACGGACGAATGGGGACTGATAATACAGTGGTCATTCAGGAAATATTGTGATAAATAATGCAATGGTCAATAAGTATACATGGGGACTGATAATACAATAATCAGTAAGAATACATGGCGACTGATAATACAATGGTCAGTTAGGATACCTGGGGGCTGATAATACAATGGTCTGTAAGGATACATGGGGACTGATAATGCAATGGTCACTAAGGATACATGGTGGTGGATAATACAATGATCAGTACAGATACATGGGGACTGATAATACAATGATCATTAAGGATACATGCGGATTGACAATACAATGGTCAGTAAGGACACATGGGGACAGATAATACAATGTTCAGTAAGGTTAATTAGGGACTGTTAATGCAATGGCCAGTAAGAATACTTGCGGACTGATAATACAATGGTCAGTAAGGATACATGGTGACTGATAACACAATGGTCAGTCAGGAAACATTGGGAGAAATAATACAATGGCCATTAAGTGCACATGGGGACTGATAATACAATATTCAGTAAGAATGCATGGGGACTGAAAATACAATGGTCAGTAAGGTTACACTGGGACTGATAATACAATCGTCAGTATGGATAATTGGGGGCTGATAATACAAAGGTCTGTCAGTATACAAAAGGTCTGATAATACAATGGTTACAGATAATACAATGTTCAGTAAAGTTACATGGGGATTAAAATTCACTGGTACGTAAGGATACATGGGGACAGATAATAAAATGGTCAGTAAGTGTACACGTGGACTGATAATACAATGGTCAGTAAGGAAACAGGGGGAATGAGAATACAATAGTCAGTAAGTGTACATGGGTGGGAATAATACTATGGTCAGTAAGGAAACATGGGGATTGATAATACAATGGTCAGTAAGGATATATGGTGGCTGATAATACAGTGATTAGTAAGGATACTTGGGGACTGATAATACAATGGTCAGTAAGGACACAAGGGGACTGATAATACAATGGTCATTAAGGATACTTGGGGGAATGAAAATTCAATGATCAGTAAGGATACATTGGGACTGATAAGAGAATGGTCATTAAGGGTACATGGGGACTGCAAATACAAAGATCAGCAAGGATACATGGGGACTGATAATAAAATGCTCAGTATGGATACATTGCGACTCATAATCCAATGGTTAGTAAGGATACATGAGGACTGATAATGGAATGGTCAGTAATGATAAATGTGGACTGTTAATACGGTCGTCAGTAAGGATACATCGGGGCTGATAATACAATAATCAGTAAGGATAAATGGAGACATTTAGTACAAAGGTCACTAAGGATACATGGGGAATGAAAATACAATGATCAGTAATGATACATGGCGACAGATAATCCGAAGGTCAGTAAAGATCCATGGGGACAAATAATGCAATAATCAGTAAGGATTCGTGGGGACTGATAATACAAATGTCAGTAATGATACATGCGGATTGACAATACAATGGTCAGTAAGGACACATGGGGACAGATAATACAATGTTCAGTAAGGTTAATTAGGGACTGTTAATGCAATGGCCAGTAAGAATACTTGCGGACTGATAATAAAATGGTCAGTAAGGATACTGGTGTACTGATAATACAATGGTCAGTAAGGATACATGGGGACTGATAACACAATGGTCAGTAAGGAAACATTGGGACAAATAATACAATGGCCATTAAGTGTGCATGGGGACTGATAATACAATATTCAGTAACAATACATGGGGACTGAAAATACAATGGTCAGTAAGGCTACACGGGGACTGATAATACAATGGTCAGTATGGATACTTGGGGGCTGATAATACAAAGGTCTGTAAGTATACAAAAGGTCTGATAATACAATGGTTACAGATAATACAATGTTCAGTAAAGTTACATGGGGATTAAAATTCAATGGTTGGTAAGGATACATGGGGACAGATAATACAATGGTCAGTAAGTGTACACGTGGACTGATAATACAATGGTCGGTAAGGATACATGGGGACTGATAATACAATAGTCATTAAGGATACATGCGGGCTGATAATACAATAGTCAGTAAGGATACATGGGGACTGGTAATACAATGGTCAGGAAGGATACATGGGGACTGGTAATACAATGGTCAGTATGGATACATGGGGGAATTAAGTACAATGGTCAGTAAGGATACATGGTGACTGATAAGTCAATGGTCAGTCAGGATACATGGGGGAATTAAGTACAATGGTCAGTAAGGGTACATGGTGACTGATAAGACAATGGTCAGTATGGATACATGAGGACTGAAAACACAATGATCTTTAAGGATACAATGGGACAGATAATACAATTGTCAGTATGGATCAATGGGGAATGAAAATGCAATGATCAGTAAGGATACATGGGGATAGATAATACAATGGCCAGTAAGGATACATTTGAACTTATAAGACAATGATCAATAAGGATACATTGATGGGATAATTACTAGTCCTACCACTTTTCGGGCCACCACGGATCAGGCGTATTCCCCAGACGTTCACCTTCAACTAAAGTTAGAGATAGCCGAATAGTGTAAGACGCTTAATTGGGTCTAAAGTTTCAGACTATCTCTCCCTAAAGGAAAGGAACGACTTGAAGATGTTACCGTCCTCCAGATAGCACTTTTAAGATGCTTAACTAGACTGTAACCTTAAGGACAATATGAGGGTCCGGAAAACCCCTCCAGAATTCTGCAACTCCTCACAAAAGTGTGTACATAGATTGAGTTCGAGAGTTTGATACAGAAATACACTGTGAGACAATTCTAAGAATATATAGATTTATTAAAGAACCGACTTGCAGCTAACAGTTGGTGATTCAATCGCAAATCTAACGGTTTAAAATACAAATTACTTACAATTCCATTCAGAGATCCTTATTCTCAAATCTTAACTTCGTTACATTTCCACACTTCTTCTTATTTTTAATCCAGAATATCCACCAAAATCAAATAAAAGTACCTTTTGATCCCCGAGACACAAAGAGTTAAAAACTTACAGAGCTTGCCTCTGAAGTTGAGAATCGCCTGCCCCTTACAGCGACTTCTGACTTTCTATCTGAAAGCTCTATATTTTATACTCATTTTGCAGTGGTATATTCTTTGAAGTTTTCTGCTGATGTAAGCTAATTATCTCTAGTCATTTTTCTGTTGACTTCTTTCTATTCTTACTGTCAATTCAGCTGCTAACTTGCAAAATCCTGTCTCTACCTTTAGGTGTTCAAAACCTATCATAAAAAGTGGTTATAACAGATGTATCTATTTGATACCATTCTTACGAGGTCTTCTATTGAATTCTTAAATCAGTTTAGCTGCTTGTATTACAGACTTCGTGTCTCTGTGTGTTCCAAGTTCAAGACATAAACAATGTGATTCCTTGGTGCATCTATTGATGTCGTATTTACAAAGACTTCTGTTTGTACCTTTTTCAATATGTAAATCAAAAACACATCAATCGAGTACTTGATTGGTTCCCCAGCCGTCTTAGTTGGTAATATTACAAACATATGTTTCCTGTCTTTCATATGATGTTACTTTTACAAAGGCACATGATTTTTTAATGTGCTGTGTCTCTGTTCGAAATGTTAGTTTATAACACTTTAAACTGGGTATAGCTATTGTATTGGTTCCAAACTGCAGAGTATCGGGAACCTCCAACGTGCCGTTTCAATGATGCCATTGTTTCAGTATTTACAACCAAATCCCGTTTCAAAAACTTGCATGGTGTTTACAGCTTTGTGACTCATCTTATCTCAGAAGCCTGTATTTACAGCTTTGTGTCAATGAGGCTTTTAGATTTGTATAACACAGTTTACCATATTTTAATAAAGCAGAATTCTGTTCATAGGATGGTGTATTTTTCTGAAATATGGCTATTCCTTTACAACATGGGGACAATAGTTATTAAAATATGACAAACTGGGTTTAAAAATCTAAAAGCCTCAATGACACAAAGCTGTAAATACAAGCTTCTGAGATAAGATGAGTCACAAAGCTGTAAACTTCATACAAGCTTTTGAAATGTGAACTGGTTGTAAATACTGAAACAATGGCCTCATTGAAACGGCTGGTTTGAGGTTCCCGATAGTCTGCAGTTTCGAACCAATACAATAGTTATACCCAGTTTAAAGTGTTATAAACCAACACTTCGAACAGAAACACAGAACATTAAATACAAAGGTCAGTAAGGTTACATGAGGGCAATTAAATGATCAGTAAGGACACATGGGGACTGATAATACAATGGTCAGTCAGGATACATTTGGACTTATAATACAATGGCCAGTAAGGATACATGGGGACTGATAAACAATGGTCAGTAAGGATACATGGGGGTTGATAATACAATGGTCAGGAAGGATACATGGGGAATGAAACTACAATGATCTGTAATGATACAGGAGCACACATAATACAATGGCCAGTAAGAACTGATTGGGACTGATAATACAATGACCAGTAAGGATATATGGGGACTGTTAATACAAAGGTCAGTAAGCATACATGGGGCTTGACAATACAATGCTCAGTAAGGACACATGGAGACTGATAATACAATAGTCAGTCAAGGATACCTGGGGACTTTTAATACAAAAGTCAGTAAGGACACATGGGGACTGATAACACAATGGTCAATAAGGATGCATGGGGACTGATAATGCAATGGTCAGTAAAGATAAATGGGGTTTGATAATAAAATGGTCAGTAAGGATACTTGTGGACAGATAATACAATGGTCAGTAAGTGTACATGGGGACTGATAATACAATGATCAGTAAGGAAACATGGGGAATGATAATACAATGGTTAGTAAGGATACATGGGGACTGATAATAAAATGGTCAGTAAGGATGCATGAGGGCTGATAATACAATGGTCAGTAAAGATACGTGGGGACTGAAAATACAATGGCCAGTAATGGTACATCGGGACTGAAAATACAATGGTCAGTAAGGATACATGGGGACTGATAATACAATGATCAGTAAGGATACATGGAGACTGAAAATACAATGTCCAGTAATGGTACATGGAGACTGAAAATACAATGGTCAGTAAGGGTACATGGGGACTGATAATACAATGGTCAGGAAGGATACATGGTGATAGGGTAACCTGTAGGTTTGGATAAACGTTAATGTGTATTGTAGTTGCTTTAGAAGCTATGCTATTTAAATGTAACTGTAACTACAAGGTATGCTGGGAAGCTTGTTCAAAATCAGACCAAAGCATAGTGTCAGCATTTAACAGTAGCAATCGTTGTAATAAAGTTTCTCCACGAAACCTTGAATCAGGAACAATGAACAAAGATGATGGTCACTGGAGACTGTATAAGATAAACAAAACTGCAGAAAGGCAGATATAAGGACCTTGGGTCCGGGACAGTTGAGATGGCGGGAAGCATCTGCCAAAGCCTCCGTAACCGGTAATTAATGGTTGATTATGTATAAATAAACTGCGACAGCCATTATAAATTTGAGAGACTTCGGTGCGCTGAAGGCTCTCCCCTGCATGCTTGTAATAAAGCGTCTCTCATATCGCAGCCTACCCGTGACTCCGAGTGGTTTCTTTCCACAACAACTTGGCGTAGTCGGCAGGATCCGCTGCAAGTACCGGAACAAGGGCACCGTTCCAGAACCAACAGACAAAGTGTGGTGCGAGTCAGCAGAGAGTGCTGAGTTTGGGTAAGTGTGAGAGTACTTTAATTGTTAGTTCTCTTTAAATCATTCTTAATAAGAGTACTTAAACAGTTTAAGTGAAGGGGAAAAGTTAGATATTTGGGATTCTGTTGGTTTAAGAAGAGTAAAACAAGGTTACACTGCAGTAGGAGTAAATTGGCACAGCAGGCAGTGGAAACCGGTTTTCTAATCAATCAGCAGGGGCTACTCATTTGACTGTAAACAAACAAACAGTATAAAAAGACCAATGCTAGTGAGAGCAAGCACTGAGTGCGAGTCAGCAGAGAGTGCTGAGTTTGGGTAAGTGTGAGTTCGGGTGAGTGGGGTGTAGGGTGCTCGTTTCAAACTTTAACTCTGTGGGTTGTAGTTAATAAGGCCTTTCTGGTGCAGAGTGACTGTTGGTAAGCCATTTAACTGGTGTAATTTAAAGGGATTGATTTAATTAAAATCCAATTAATTAGAGGGGATACTAGCATCTATAATAGGGCAGAGAGTGTCCATAACTAACAAAATATTTTTTTAATGAATTGCATAGAATGAAGCAGGTGATGTGTTATTGTTGCGAGATGTGGGAGCCGGTGGACCCCATTGAGGCTCACGGTGATTACATCTGTGACAAGTGTCTGCTGCTACAGGAACTCCAGCTCCGTGTTGATGAGCTGGGGTCTGAGCTTCAGACACTACGATACATCAGGGAGGGGGAGAAGTACCTGGACTCTGTGTTTCAGGAGGTGGTCACATCTATGAAGTTAATTAATTCAGATGTATCCCATGGTCAGGGACAGGACGGTGTGACTACGAGTGAGGCAGGTACGGGGATCCAGGAGATAGTGTTGGAGGAGCCGCAGCCCTTGCTCTAGTCCAACAGGTTCGAGGTTGTTACGCCCTGTGGGGACAGGAGCAGGGACTGCAGGGAGGATGAGCAACCTGGCCACAGCACCGTGGAACGGGGGGCCATTCAAGAGGGGGCAGTAAATAGAAATGTTGTAGTGGTAGGGGATAGTATTATTAGGGGGATTGATAGAGTTCTCTGCAGCCAAGAGCGAGAGTCCCGTAGGCTGTGTTGCCTGCCCGGTGCCAGGGTTAAGGACATCTCCTATGGGCTGGAAAGAAACTTGCAGTGGGAGGGGGTGGATCCAGTTGTCGTGGTCCATGTTGGTACAAACGACGTAGATAGGAAAAGGAAACCGGTTCTGTTAAAGGAGTATGAGCAGCTAGGGGTCAAATTAAAAAAACAGAACCTCAAGGGTAATAATCTCTGGATTATTAGCTGAGCCACGAGCGAATTTGGCTAGGACAAATAAAATTAGAGAGTTAAATGAGGGGCTCAAAGACTGATGTGGGAGAAATGGGTTTTGCTTCCTGGGACACTGGCACCAGTACTGGGGCAGGAGGGAGCTGTTCCGTTGGGACGGGCTTCACTTGGCCAGTGCTGGGACAAGAGTCCTGGCGGATCATATAACTAGGGCTGTAGAGAGGGCTTTAAACTAACTAGTGGGGGGGGGGGGGGGGGGAGGTTCCTAGAAAGCAAATAATAAAAATGACAACAGAGAAGGTCATAGACTTAGGTAGCAGTAGGGAAATTAAAAACCATAGTGTGTCAGGAAGGGGCAGAAGGTATGGAGTAAAAGGTAAAGTAATAAAAAGGGCAAAAGCAGGAACTAAGTGTCACCAAACATATTTGAAAGTTCTCTATCTGAATGCACGTAGCATTCCTAACAAAACAGACGAGTTAATGGCGCAAATAACTACATATTGGTTTGATCTTGTGGCCATTACAGAAACATGGCTGCAGGGTGACAATGCCTGGGAATTAAACATACCAGGTTATTTAACGATCAGGAAGGACAGACAGGAAGGAAGGGGAGGTGTGGTGGCTATGTTAATAAAGAAAGGAATCACTGTAAAACAGAGAAATTATATTGGATCAAAAGATCAGGATAATGAAACAGTTTGGGTGGCAATAAGGAATAATAAGGGGAAAAAAACAGTAGTTGGCGTAGTCTATAGGCCTCCGAACAGTTGCAACACTGTTGGACGGAGTATCAATCAGGAAACGAGGCTTGTAATAAGGGAACATCTATAATTATGGGGGATTTTAACTAACATATTAATTGGTCAAATCAAATTGGGCAGGGCTGCCTTGAGGATGAGTTCATTGAGTGTATTAGGGATGGGTTTCTTGAGCAGTATGTAAGTGAACCGACCAGGGGGCAAGCAACCTTAGATCTGGTCCTGTGTAACGAGACAGGATGAATTAAAATTGTCCTAGTAAAGGATCCCCTTGGAATGAGTGACCATAACATGGTTGAATTCCATATTCAATTAGAGGGTGAGAAGGTTGGATCTCAAATAAGCGTGCTAAGTTTGAATAAAGGAGACTATGAAGGTATGCGAGTGGAACTGAGTAGAGTGGATTGGGAAAATAGATTGAAGGGTAAGGCCATACATGATCAGTGGTGTACATTTAAGGAGTGATTTTACAACTTCCAAAAAATATATATTCCACTGAGAAGAAAAGAGTGTAAAAGAAAAGACAGTCATCCGTGGCTAAGTAAAGAATTAAAGATATAATTCGACTAAAAACAAGGGGTGTTTTTGGTAGCCAAATCTAGTGGGAGGATAGAGGATTGGGAAAACTTTAAAAGACACTAAAAAATAACAAAAAGATTGATTAAGAAAGGGAAGATAGATTATGAAAGTAAATTAGCAAAAAATATAAAAACAGATAGTAAAAGTTTTTATAGTTATATAAAAAGAAAAAGGGTGGCTAAAGTAAATGTTGGTCCCTTAGAGGATGAGACCGGGAAATTAATGGTGGGAAATATGGAGATGGCAAATACACTGAATGAACATTTTGTATCAGTCTTTACATTAGAGGACACTAAGAATATCCCAACACTGGACAAACAAGTGGCTATAGGTGGGGAGGAGCTAAACACGATCAAAATCACTAAGGAAGTGGTACGCGGAAAAATAATGGGACTCAAGGCGGATAAATCACCTGGACCTGATGGCTTACATCCAAGGGTCTTGAGGGAAGTGGCGGTAGGGATTGTGGATGCATTGGTAATAATTTTCCAAAACTCCCTGGACTCAGCAAAGATCCCGGCAGACTGGAAAACTGCTAATGTAACACCCTTATTTAAAAAGGGCAGTAGACAGAAGGCTGGAAACCGGTTAGCATAACATCTGTGGTAGGTAAAATTTTGGAGTCCATTATTAAGGAAACAGTAACGGGACATTTGGATAATCATAATTTAATAGGACAAAGTCAGCATGGTTTTATGAAGGGGAAGTCATGTTTGACAAATTTTCTGGAGTTCTTTGAGGAAGTAACATACAGGGTGGATAAAGGGGAGCCAGTGGATGTGGTGTATTTAGACTTCCAAAAGGCATTTGACAAGGTGCCACGCAAAAGATTATTGCTTAAGATAAAAAAAAATCACGGGATTGGGGGTAATATTCTGGCATGGATAGACGATTGGCTATCTAAGAGTAAATTGAGAGGTCGGACAACACCAGGTTATAGTCCAACAGTTTTATTTGAAATCACAAGCTTTCGGAGCTATCGATTGCTCCTTCCTCAGGTGAAGTAAATTAGATACCTGTATCTAATTTACTTCACCTGAGGAAGGAGCAATCGATAGCTCCGAAAGCTTGTGATTTCAAATAAAACTGTTGGACTATAACCTGGTGTTGTGCGACCTCTCAATTTTGTCCACCCCAGTCCAACACCGGCATCTCCGCATCATGATATCTAAGAGTAGGCAGAGAGTTGGGATAAATGGTTCATTTTCAGACTGTCAATCAGTAACTAGTGGTGCTCCTCAGGGGTCAGTGGTGGGTCCCCAACTTTTTACAATCTATATTAACGATTTGGAGGAGGGGACCGAGTGTAACATATCAAAGTTTGCAAATGATACTAAGATGGGAGGGAAAGTAGTGAGTGAGGAGGACATAAAAAATCTGCAAGGGGACATAGACAGGCTAAGTAAGTGGGCAGAGATTTGGCAGATGGAATACAATACTGGAAAGTGTGAGGCTATGCACTTTGGCAGGAAAAATAGTTGAGCAAGTTATTATCTTAATGGCAAGAAACTGGAAAGTACTGAAGTACAAAGGGATCTGGGGGCCCTGGTGCACGAAACTCAAAAGGTTAGTATGCAGGTTCAGCAAGTGATTAAGAAGGCCAATGGAATGTTGGATTTCATTGCTAGGGAGATAGAATATAAAAATAGGGAGGTATTGCTTCAGTTGTACAAAGTATTGGTGTGACCGCACCTGGAATACCGCATACAGTTTTGGTGTCCATACTTAAGAAAAGACATGCTTGCTCTCGAGTCAGTACAAAGAAGGTTCACTCGGTTAATCCCGGGGATGAGGGAATGGACATATGAGGAGTGTTGGGTAGATTGGGACTCTTACTCATTGGAGTTCAGAAAAATGAGAGGTGATCTTATTGAAACATATAAGATTGTGAAGGGGTTGTATTTGTTTGAATGCGGGGAGGATGTTCCCGATGATGGGTGAAACTAGAACTAGGGGGCATAGTCTTAGAAGAAGAGGCTGCTCTTTCAAAACTGAGATGAGAAGGAACTACTTTTCTCAGTGGTTGGTAGGTCCATGGAATATGCTGCCCCAAAAAGCTGTGGAAGCTACATCATTACATAAATTTTAAACAGAAATAGACAGTTTCGTAGATGTAAAGGGAATTAAGGGTTACGGGGAGCGGGCAGGAATTTGGACATGAGTCTAGGTTCGGATCGGTCATGGCCCTATGGGTAGCGTAGCGGGCCCAGGGGCGGTGTAGCCTGATCCTGCTCCTATTCCGTGTGTCCAATTCTGTTAGGTTCAGGAGATGTTACTGTGATAGTAGATTGGCGGTTAGGATCAGATCAGCCATGATCTTATTGAATGGCGGAGAAGGCTCGAGGGGGCAATTGGCCTACTCCTGCTCTTATTTCTTATGTTCTTATGTTCTTATGAGTACATTAATTTATACCACCCACTAGTTAGGTCTGTGGGCACGGAGCGGTCCCTCGGACTATCAGAGATCTCGAACAATACGGAGTTGAAACGGCTGTCAGGTGAGAGAGAGAGAGAGAGAGGGCAACGTTGCAAAATGGTCTTGGTCGCCGACGGCCAGGTGAGGGCCGGGGGAGCGAGCTTAACGGTTGTCTCTCTGCGGGTAGAAGACCCCCTCGAGTTTAGGTTTCGCTGACGGCAAGGAGAGGGCCGGGGGAGAGAGTTTAACGGGTGGCTCTCTGGGGGTAGAAGACCCCCGCGAGTTTAGGTTTCGCTGACGGCAAGGATCGGGCCGGGGGAGAGAGTTTGAAGGGTGTCTCTCTGGGGGTAGAAGACCACCGCGAGTTTAGGTTTCGCTGACGGCCATGTGAGGGCCGGGGGAGAGAGTTTAACGGGTGTCTCTCTGGGGGTAGAAGACGCCCGCGATGTCTAAAGAGCTAAGTCGGTAAGATGGCCGAGGGAAAGCCGGGTGCTCAGGGATCCATTACGGAGTATTTGTGAAATAAACATGACAAGGTAGTAAAAAGAATGGGTAAGGAAGGCTTGAATCCTGAATGGGTTCCCGACCGACAGAAAGAATGGTGAAGTAAGGAGAGCAAGAATAAGGAGGAGAAAACTGTAGTGGTTCTTTGTCAGGGCGACCTGAAAAATGTGTAAGATTAGAGCCAATCGGGAGAAGGAAACAGAGGAGTTCGTGGCAGAGTTAAAAAAGGTGGGTGCCAAGTGTGCCGCTGTAATGAAGGCAAGGTCAGTGCAAAGTGGAAGGAATGATCGTGAGGAGGTTGATTGGGATGATTTAGAAAGAGAGGCAGCAGAATAGGAGCGAGATGATATCCTCACGCGGGATGATAACATTTTAGAACAACAAAATCAGATCGAGCTTCTGTAGTGTCAAATTGCCTCATCTGCTGCACTCATGGAGCAGCAGAGTGTAAACATGTTTCAGGCAGATCCGCACTGCAGAATCTTGAGGAAGCCAGGTGTCAGAAAGCCACGCTAACAAAAGATCTAATTTGCAGGCTAACCAATCTGAAAACTCAGCAAAGGAAGGGAAAAAGAACAGGGATTTGGAAAGCCAGGGAAAGCTGCTGAGACGCCAATTTAGAGGTGGGAAAGAGAGAAAACTAAAGATTTACCGACATGTAAGTTATTAACGTCTGTGCTGAGACAAATAAAACACAAGATTCCTGAGTGAAAGGAACCTTAAAAAAACTGCTGGAATTTAAGTTTGTGTGAAAGTGTGTGTTAAAGTGTGAAAGTTTTCCTGATTATGGATGTTTAAGAAGTTACAGTATTCCTTTTGTCTGAAAGTCTGCCCTTAAAAAAAATCAAAAATGTCTGTTGTGTGTTTTAGCTCCACCCACTTCTCTGTGTTTAAAAAAAGCGTTTAACCCTTTTGTCTTGTCTTGGGTTTTGGAAGTTTTAACAATGTGTGAATAAGATTGTGCCCCCAGAATTGAAACAAAACTTCAAACTACAATTTAAGTTAAGCTGGTGTGGAAAAACTGAGAAAAACAAAAAGTTTGTTTCACAAAAGATTAAGTTTCAGTGTAACATTTAACCTTGGAGTCGCGGTTGCTATGGTGAAATATTACAAAGCAATTTGTTGAAATGTGAAAAACTAATTTTTCTCCAGTTGTAGTCAATGTTTTTACAGTGATTTGGAAAGGCATCTGAAGAAAGGACAATAAGAAATATGACGTAATGTACTGTTTTCTGCAAGCATGTGCTATTTTGTTTTGTTTTATCTCTTCAGTTCGTATTTAGTTAAAGTGTGAAAGTCTTTTTCGTTCGGGAAAGTTTTTTTAATATAAATTTACGTGAAGTGACGCAATTGCATGCGCCTGACAAAGTTTGGCTCCGCCTTCTTAAAAACCTACAAAGGAGTTAACCCTTTCCACTGACAGCTGTTTAAGTTCACCAAGCAACAACTTTAGTATGGCTGAATGAAATTTAAAGATATTGGAATTTATTAAATTTAAGTGTCTTAATTTTAAGTTAATATTTCCCCACAGTGACGGAAGGAAAATTATGATTTGATAAATTAACTCCTTGGGCTCTTAAACAGAGCCACAATGGATTCTCTGCTTTCTTTTGTTATATGGAAGTTACCTTGTAAACTAATTGTAGCACTTCTGTCTCTAATGTTAAAACACTGTGTAAACCACCCAGCCTGGGAATCACTTGTTTCTGAAATTGGAATTGATAAGATAAATTGATTGAAATGAAATTGAACATTGACAAAACCTGTCAGTTCAACAATACTGCTGTTTGGATTTGGGGATAATTTTGAAATGACAAAATGGACTCAGGCACTATATATTGGGTTACTTTTGGGGAAATAAAAGATCCTCTAAAATAATGATAAATAAAAAGTGTTAATAACTTGGACCAAGTGAGAACGTTTGATTTTTGTTTTCTATCTTAAATATTGTGCTGGACAGCAAAGTTCCTCCAAGGCTCATGAATGAGATATGAATGTTAATTAATGGGATGGTAAAATAGAGAGAGGAAGTGATTGAGGGTGTAAGATAGAAACAGGAAAATTACACTACCAAATGATAATTTTCCGAGCTTTCTAGTGAAAGTCATAAAAGTGTAGCTACGAATAGTAAATTGATAGCTTTCTCTTGGAGACATTTGTGCCCCTGCATTGACACATACTCCACCAAGAAACTAACTAATTAATGAAGCAATCAGAATAGAGTTAAACACACTGGTCCCTGTTAGAGTAATTGAAATTGAAGTTTAAGTGAAGAATTACATGGAATTTGGATTGGATGGCTGAGGGCGTCTTTGGGCTTGTGTGTTCCCAATTTCCAGAGGTAAGGGCTGGTCACAAACAGGATTGCGGGAGGGTCGATATGACACCCGTCATGATCAAGGGGGTAACCCCCTGGTGATTCAGACCAGGGGACCCACTTTACGGGTAGGGTCATGAAGAGGACATGTCAGTTATTGTGGGTAAAGCAAAGGTTCCACATATCGTACCACCCACAGAGTTCCGGAATGGTGGTGCGTACGAATAGAACCCTGAAAATGGTTATAGCAAAAGCGATTGCGGGCACGGGTAAGAACTGGGTGGATGTCCTCCCGACCATATTAATGAGGTTGTGGGCAACCCTCAACCGGACAATAGGACTAATTCCATCTGAATTAATGACTGGGAGGGCTGTGAGATTACCAGAAGGGGTGATAGAAAGGTGTAGTGAAACAGGACCGCTGAGGGATAGAATTACACGGTATGTAGCGGAGCTATGTAAACAGCTTCAAGGGATGAAAGTGGAAGTAAAGCAGCAGCAAGAAGCGGAAGATCAACACGGGCGTGGGCCTGAACCCGAGTCATCGGGGCTCCCAACGGTGGGAGACAGGGTAATGGTAAAAGGGCTGCCGTCCAAACCGGGACTGGTGCCTCGGTGGTCTGGTCCTTACACGTTCCTAATAACCAGCGATACCTGTGCAGGTTTGGACATACAAAAGGCGGGTAGGTGGAAACATTGGTCCCAGGTTAAACCGTATGACTCACGTTCTGTTTCTTCCAACAGGAAAGCTAGAAGCAGATCTCTTCATTACTTTGTTTCAGATAAACCTCTCTCACAATGGCGGCATGATGGGCGGCCGTGATGGCGATCACTCTCCTGTTAATTACAGTAACGTGGAAGGCGCCCACCGTGCACATCGATAAAAGTACTTGTTTGCATCCAGGACAATACATGCAACTGCCACAGGGGGGAAAAGGGGAATGGGTAAAGAAACCCAATATATGGATCACGGACCGTGTCACCGTACGTACCCATACGACCAAGGTATGGAAATTAAATCCCAAATGTAATATGGGACAATGATACTGGGACGCTATCTGTGGCAACAACCATGATCTGTCCGCCCCCGAGAGTCCAGTTAGATCCCTGGACAAGCCAGCAGGTAGGGAATTCGGGGATTTAGGTATGTTCTACCTGGATTAGACGAGGTCTGACCAGGGGCCAACAGGAGGAACTGATAGGGTAACCTGTAGGTTTGGATAACCTTTACATGTATATTATAGTTGCGTTAGAAGCCATGCGATTAAAATGTTATTGTAACTGCAAGTCATGATGGGAAGCTTGAGCAAATCCAGACCAAAGCTTAGTGTCTGCATTTAACAGTAGCAGTAGTTGTAATAAAGTTTCTTCACGAAACCTCGAATCAGGAACAATGAACAAAGATAATGGTAACTGGAGACTGGATAAGATAAAAAAAAAACTGCAGAAAGGCAGAAGTAAGGACCTTGTTTCCGGGACAGTTGAGATAGCGGGAAGCATCTGCCAAAGCCTACGTAACCGGTAATTAACGGCTGATTATGTATAAATAGACTGCCACAACCATTGTAAATTTGACATTGTTGACTAATCACAGCGATCAATCTCTATCAATTAGTCTACAACAGATCCAGACATGAGGTGAGGAACGCCCCAGTGGTGGAGAGCTTTAGGAACCATTGGACCACAGTCGCCTGTTCTTCCCAAGCACACTGCACTTACCACATGTCGTGTCTCTACTTACTCGCATACTGTGTCCCAAAATTTTATTCTATGAATGTTATCTATCTAATTTGCATTTGAATGAATCAAAACTAACTGCTTCCGCTGCCTCCCAAGAAAGCCTGTCCCACCGATTGACCACTCACTCGCTGTAATATTGTTTCCACAGATTAGTTTTAATTTTGTCCCCTTCAACCTACAAGCGCATAGTAAGTTAAGCGCTTATTTATCTCGTTTGTTGTTTGTGAGATACTACTGGGCGCAAATTGCCGTTCGTGTTTGCGTCCGAAGCACCGTTATTACTCTTCAAAATGCAATTCACCAAATTAAAGCGCTGTGGAGCGAGCTGGAGTTTGAAACGCACGGAATAAACGCACATTGGGGTAGATTTTGACTTTGTGGGATAGTGTTACACCGGTGATAGCGAGTCGCCAGCCCGGTTTGCATCTCTCCCGACTTGTACATCCATTAATGTCAATGGAAATAAGAATCTGGATAGGTGTTAAACGGGCTGTCGATTCTCTATCACCAGGTTTACACTATCGCACAAAGTCAAAATCTACCACATTCGTTCTTCTCTCTAAACTTAGGATCCTAAAAGCAGCCCCGGTTGTAGTGCGGACTCGGTCGCTCCTTATTACACTGTGTGTGCGACACAGAAGCAGGTGGTGGTGTCTGTCAGGCGGAAGGCCGCGGTAGTCAGCGAGCTGCTCTTCTCAGAACTTCGACTGACGGCTCCAAGTTGACCTTTATGTTCACCGTTTTCCGATGCCATTATCAACATCTTTGGGCTCTGGTTTGGAGGCTGCACGTACCGGTATATCGCGGAGAACGGAGTGTTTGTGTGGCTGTTCATCGATATGGTTTTCCGTTCACCGGGAGCCTGTGACAGAAATGTTTGTACAAATTCCTCGTTACCTTTAACAACCAATGTTATCAATGGAGCAAAGCAGACAACACCAGTCAGTCCCAACAGGTATCTCAGGAATATAGGGACAGGTGTAGGCCATTCAGCCCCTACGATCTCTCCGACATGCAATTAGATCATGACTGATCTGTAACTCAACTCCATTTACCCTCATTAGCTCAATATACCTTGATGTCCTTGTCCTCACCGAACAAAAAACTTGAAAGGATTGTGACAAAATACAGGAAGACATTAATAAACTTGCAGAACATGCGTGTAATTGGCAAATTAATTTCAATACCGATAAATGTGAGCTGGTGTATTTTGGTAGGAAGAATAAGAAGGCCACATGCTCCTTGGAAGATCAGAGTCTAAATGGAGTGTAGGATAAAGGGATGTAGGGGGACAGATACACAAATCACTAAAAGTAGCGCCGCAGGTTAATGAGGCCATTAGAAACCAAACAAAGCCCCGGGGCTCTTTTCTTGAGGGATAGAATTGTAAAGCAGAGAAGTAACGTTAAACTTGTATTGAACCTTGGTTAGACCAGACTTGGAGCACTGTGAACAGTGCTGATTCCCATATTATAAAAAGATCAGAGCAGCCCTGGGGTAGGTGCATTGACTTTTAGAAGGATCACACCAGAACTGAGAGGTTAAACCTATCATGAAATAATGAATCGGCTGGGGCTCTTCTCTCTAGAAAAGTGAAGGTTGAGGGGTGACCTGATAGAGGTCTTTAATATTACGGAAGAGGTTGATAGATTAGACACAGAGAAGATGTTTTCACTTGTGGTGGAGACCAGAACTGCAACCATAAATATAAGATAGTCAATAAACACCCGGTGGGGAATTCAGGAGAAACTATTTACCCAGAGAATTTTTACACTGTGGAACTCGCTACAACAAGGAGTAGCTGACGGAAATAGCATAGATACATTTAAGGCGAATCTAGTTATACACACGAGGGAGCAAGGAATACAACGTTACACTAAAACGGTTAGATGAAGAGGGTGGGAGGAACCTCGTGAGGAGCATAACCAGCGGCATAGACATGTTGGGCCGAAAGGCCTGTTTCTGTGCTGTATATTCCGAATAACCCAGCATCCTCAGCATTTTGGGGGAGAGAGTTCCAGATTTCTACTACCCTTGTGTGAAAAAGTGTATGCTGATTTGCCTCCGAAATGATCTTGCTCTAATTTTAAGATTTTGTACCCTCGTTCTTGATCAGAGGAAATATTTTCTCCATATCGAACCTATCGAAGACGTTTGACACGTAAAACAGCTCGATCAGATCAGCCCTTAATATTTTTACTCATTGGAATACAACTCAAGTTTATGCAACCTGTTCTCATAATTGAATATTCTATGCCCCGTTATCAGACTGGTGAATCTGCGCTGTGGCCGCTCCAAGGCCAATGTATCCTTCCTGGGGTGCGGTGCCAGAACTGAATGCACTGCTCCAGATGGGGTCTTATCAGAAATTTACACAACTGAAGCACAACTTTCACCTCTTTGTGTTCCCGCCCCCTTGAGATAAAGACCAACATTCCTTTAGCCCTTTTGATTGCATTTTGTACCCGTCTAATTGCTTTTAATGATTTGTGTACTTAGATTCCTAAATCACTTTGCTCCTCCGCAATACCTAGTTTCTCACCATTTAGAAAAAACTCCGATTGATCTTTTCTTATGTCCAGGGTGGATGTCCTCCCACTTGCCCACATTAACCTCAATGTTCCCCAGTTTTGCCCATTCATTTAATCTATCAACGTTCTCCTTACATCTGCACTACTTACTGCCCTTCCTAATTTAACGTCATCTACAAACGTGAATATACAACTCTCTCTTCCTTAATCCAAGTTATTCATAAAATCGATGATAAATATCTGTACCCAGCTCCGGGGGACACAATGTAATGGTAACCTTACAGGAACTGTCGCTGTTTGCTCACGCATATAAGTACTTACATGTCATAAAGCTGACTGGAATAACAAGCATTAATATCCATCTGAAATATACTTGCATGTTGTGCGCTGACAGTTTCTGTACAAATGCGATCAGAGTATGGTGGCAGGAGTTACTGAGAAATGTTATAGGTACAATAGCATTCAACTGCTTCACTGGTTTATCGTGCTCAAAAAAACACAAAATCCACAACCACGAATTGATTTGACATCATCATGTACTGTTCTCGTGGGTCATTCTCGTCATTTAGAAAAGGAACAACATTGGCGCAAAATCAAACAGCGTCACCATATGAGGCCCAGAGGTTATTGTTGGTGGATTAACAGCCAATGGTTAACACATTCGTGTAACGGAAGTGTTATCCGGATCACAGTAATGGACTTAGGTTTTAGTTAAATCAAATGGGCAAAGGGATGTTTTATCGACAAGCTGCTCATTGATCAGCTTATATCCCAGCAGCAATTACTGAGGGTTGTCTGATTCCTACCCGTTCGGTTTCTTTGTATATCACTTTTTTCATCTATTATCTTGTATAACCTCACTGAGTCCAAATAGGAGTAATAATTCTCAGTACTTTTTACAAATCACGCATGCAGTTCTCCTGAACGGTGTAGCTGATTTATAGTTACTGAGGTTTCTAGCAGCCATCCCATGGCATTGGCCACTGTGACTAGGGTGTTATCAACAGAGTGCAATTGGGATCCTTTTACTGGTAGTCGGTTTGACACATGCAGGAAATGCCCGCTATATCCAATATATTACCAGTGAGTCTCATGTGACGTTCCACAGAGGAATCAAGGCCTGTATATTCTTCCAGAAACAGGTTGAAGGGCGGTGAACTGGTGGACCAGGCGAGGCAGACATAATTCAGGCCCCATTTCACGTCATATATTCAGTCCTTAATTTGTATAATACAAAATGTTATTATTATTGTTGTTGTTAATATTTGTGGTTAAATTGCAACACAGATGGTACTTTTGGGGCGAGGACAGTTCATTGGAGCCTCCATTATAAATATAGACATAAGAATTTCAAGTAGCAATGTTGACACAGCAATTGCAGGAAAACGTCAAATATTTAATTATTGACTCGCTGGTCTTCGTGGTGTTGTGCATACAGAATGAGACCCGGCGTCCGGCGCCGAGGAGAAACGGCTTCGCGTCAAAGTCCGCTTTAATTCGGTAACCAGCTGAAAACCTGCGAATAGAAACTCGGGTTCTCTGCCGGGGTGTTGACGTGACCACAGTAAGCTGCAGGAACTCTTGGTAGTGAAATAGATACCGTCTAAAGTTCTGATGAAAGATCATCGACCTGAAACGTTAACTCTGTTTCTCTCTCCACAGATGCAGCCTGACCTGCTGAGTATTTCCAGCATTTTCTGCTTTTATTACAGTCTAAATTTACAATGGCCCAATATTTGCACTCGGAGGCTTCCCGCGGGCGGACGCCTCCCACCTGTAAAATATGTACGAATTTCCCTGGTGGCCCGGGAGATAGGGAGGCTTGCGATCCTGGGCCTCTCCGTGTGCGCGCGGGCAGAGGCCCACCTATCCCAGGGGTGCAGGCGCTTCGCAAGCGCCCCTGGGATCACGTGGGCCGGCCCAACCAATGAAAGAAGGGAATCCCCATTCATACTTTTGACAGTTCTATAGGTACGGAACTGTCATAAATATGAATGGGGATCACTGAAAAAATACACCAACACATGGAATAATTTTTTTTTAAATTACATATTTAAAATTAATTAAAGTGCCATTTAATGAAATATTTTAAAGAAAAATTAAATTTTTGCAAAAAAAAAATATATGTTTTAAAGGGGCTAAAAATAAACTTAGCTGATTGGACTGGGTTTTTAAAGTATAAATGAGTGATAACATTTTATTTTTCTATTTTTTAAACTCTTATGCTGGTAAAAGCAGGCCTTACGCCTGCTTCTATCAGGCGTAAGAATTTCAATGGCATTCGCTGGGCAGAAGCTGGGCAAATAGCGCAACTCTCCGCCCGTGGAGGCACTTTTCCCGGGAATGCGGAGGATCTGTCAAGAGAATTCTTGACAGATCGCAAGTGCCGGGTTAACGCGCATGCGCTTTGTATGCCTAAACCCGGAACTTGCACGGCCCCAACAGGGCGCGTGCGCACCTCCTACGCACCCGTGGGGGTTGCAAAATACGGCACATTGTTTCCTTCTGTCCTACTCACTGTCGGAAGCCGGTGTCTGACAGAGATTTGCTGACTCAGACCTGGAATAAATGGAAAACAACGTAAAAAAGTGAACCATTTTGAAATTCACTGCTGTTCCCATCTCACCCAAAGTCGCGTCCCAGAATTACCTGTAATGAGTGCCCCAAACACAGCGCAGATACTGAACAACCGCATGGCTGCTCCACCCTGTGTATAATAACTCTGTCACCTCTGGAAACTGGCAGGAATTGGAGAGTGAAACAACCCGCATTGAGGGCCGGTTGTCCCGCTCCAGTGTAGAATCATAGAATGGTTACAGCACGGAAGAAGGCCATTCGACCCGTCAAGCCCGTGCCGGTTCTCTGCAAGAGCACTTCAGCTAGTCCCACTCACCCCCTTTTCCCCATAGCCCTGCAATTTTTTTTCCTTCAGGTACTTAGCCAACTCCCTTTTGAAAGCAATGATTGAGTCTGCCTACACCACCCTTTCAGGCATTGCATTCCAGATCCTAACCACTCGCTGAGTAAAAAAGCTTTTCCTCACGTCGCCTTTGGTTCTTTTGCCAATTCATCTTAAATCTGTGCCCTCTGGTTCTCGACCCTTCTGCCAATGGGAACAGTTTCTCTCTCTCTACTCTGTCCAGACCCCTCATGATTTTAAAACACCGCTATCAAATCTCCTCTTAATCTTCTCTGCTCCAAGGAAAACAACCCCAGCTTCTCCAGTCTATCCAGTCTACTGTGTACAGTATTGTTCTCCCTATCTAAGGAAGGACTCAAATGCATCGGAAGCAGTCCAGAGAAGGTCCACCAGACCAACACCCGGTATGGGCGGGATGTCCCACGAGGACAGGCTGGACAGGCTAGGCCTGTATCCGCCGGAGCCCGGAAGAGTAAGAGGTGACCTGACCGAAACACACAAGATCCTGAGGGGTCTGAACAGGGTGGATGTGGAGAGGATAGTTCCTCCTGTGGGAGAATCCAGAACTGGGGTCACTGTTTAAAAATAAGGGGTCGCCCATTTAAGACAGAGATGAGGAGAAACCTTTTCTCAGAGGGTGGTGAGTCTTTGGAACTGTCTTCCTCAGTGGGCGGTGGAAGCAGAGCCTTTGAGTATCTTCAAGGCAGAGGTAGATAGACTCTTGATAAAAAAGAGGGTGAAAGGTCATCGGGGGTAGGCGGGAATGTGGAGTAATCAGATCAGCCATGATCCCACTCGCGGACACGCCGTAATGTTCGGTATTCGGGGTAAAGCACGGCCGGCAGTCTGCCAATGACGACGTAAATATTCCAACCGCACAAACCTCATCCACTCATAGTCCAGACAGGACAAGGATTTTATTTTGAAGGAACGAGCGAATCGTTCTAAGGCATCAGTTTATAATATCGTAGTGCGCTCGGTGTGTGGGAACTTGTTGAAATCGCTAACACTGCTCCAAAATATGACCTGTAGTATTAGTTTATACAGGATTTGAACATTAAAGTTCACTAATTTCTTCTGTATAAAACGTCCTATCATTGAATGTAGCAGAAAGTAGTAACTGGGAGGAAGTGTTTGTGTAAATATTGAACCTTTGCTTCTCGGTGTTAGGTCCTAGCGAGCCACCAGGATACATTTTACAAAAAATAAACAAGAGCTATTGAAATAACCGGGTTTCCCCTGTGGATAATTCTGTTACATTTCCAGTTTACTACCTGCTCATCAGAACGACTTCTTGTATCTCACTCCCTCTCTGTGGCATTTACCGAAAAAAAAATGTAATGAATGAACCGCCCACTTTGCCACTCTCAACATGATAATGTTTCTCTGAGCAACTCTACAGCGTCAACATGTGTTTAACCGTTGAGGTTATGTTGAAACCACATCGTGCGGTCGAGCTTCTTACTGCTGCTGTAACCTGGGGTGAGAGTTCCGGTCTAATGTATGTCAGCTCGATACAGGTGCACTTCCGGTTCCAACGGCAGCTTCTGATCTCCAACTGACTGGAGAAAGAAATGGGGTTGAATAGAGATCAGAACAATTCGAGGATGATGCTGATGGTGACGGTGATCCAGAATCTGCACTACACTGGTGACGACACATTTCAAGCACTGAATCCCTTTTTAGTGACCTAATTATAAAGAGAATATTGAAGCCGTGGAAAAATTATCAAGCAGTTTCATTAACATCGAAACAGAAGATGCTGGAAATACTCAGCGGGTCAGGCAGCATCAGTGGAGAGAGAAACAGAGTTAATGTTTCAGGTCAATGAAAGGTCAGATGCTGCCTGACCTGCTGAGTATTTCCAGCACTTTCTGTTTTTATTTCAGTTTCCAGCATCCGCGGTATTTTGCTTTTATTTTCATTAAGTCGAACCAGGCTATGGGATCGAGGTCTGATGGGAAATATGAAAAGCTGGGGCTGCCTTTACCGGAACACGGATAGTCAAATCTAGTGTTCGATATTTAGAAAAACTATTAGAAGGTAAATAGTGAAACCTATCACGAGGGAAGACCTGATAGAAATCTTTAAGTTTGTAGCCATTGTGGAGAATTTGGATCCAGGAAACCTCTTGTGTGTGTCGCAGGGTTAGATGACTAGGAGTCAAGGGTTAATGTTAAGGGTGTTGAATGAATGTGCAAAAGTATAATAACATTGTTTAATAAAAGGAACTTATTGTGGACATGTTGCAAGCGGTGGTGGTGGGGGATGAACAGAAAGCCATGATAATGTTTATAGAAATGGGAAGAACGCATGTCACTAAAGGAGATACAGGGCTGCTAGAGCTAGAGTCACTATAGGGAAGTTCAGGAGACATTTATGATTCAAGGGTAAATAGAGCAATGGTCTTCTCTTAACCAAAACATTACTGTACATAACTGAACCTCTTGGGTGATCGGTAACAAGGGAGCATAGCAGGAGGCTCAGTGTCGGAAGTATGAAGGTGAGGGACAATATAATCTCAGGTGAAATCTTCTTAGAACGTGAAATAAATGTTCACAAGTGACTACAGAGGGCGAGTCAATCACAATGTTAAGGCTGAACTAAAAGAGACACAAGAGAAAATATTAAAGGACAGAGAGAACTGGGACGGGAGTAAATAATTCCAGTTTACAGTTTGCAGTGGCTCCGACGGCTTGGTTCGAAAAGTGTTTTTCTGTGTTTACTTTGCGGAGATTTATTTGATTTACTACAGATAAAAATGCTTAAAGGGCTTGTCAAGGTGTCATAGTCTCAGAATAAGGGATTAGCCATTTAGGACTGAGATGTGGAGAAATCTCTTCACCGAAAGGATTGTGAATACATAAGAACACAAGAACATAAGGAATAAGAGCAGGAGTAGGCCCTGTGGACCCTCGAGCCTGCTCCGCTATTCAATAAGATCATGGTTGATCTTCGACCTCAACTCCACTTTCCCGTCCGATCTCCATATCCCTTGATTCCTCTAGAGTCCAAAAATCTATCTATCTCAGCCTTGAATATACTGAAAGACTGAGCATCCACAGCCCTCTGGAGCAGAAAATTCCAAAGATTCACAATTCCCCCTCATCTCATTCTTCAACGGCCTACCCCTTATCCTGCGCCTGTGCCCCCTAGTTCTAGACACTCCAGCGAGGGGAAACAACCTCTCAGCAGCTACCCTGTCAATCCCCTTCAGAATCTTGTATGTTTCAATGAGGTCACCTTTCATTATTCTAAACTCCAGAGAGTATAGGCCCATTCTACACAATCTTTCATCATAGGACAACCGTCTCATCCCAGGAATCAATTTATTGAACCTTCGTTGCACCGCCTCTGAGGCAAGTATATCCTTCCTTAGATAAAGAGATCAAAACAGTGCACAGTACTCCAGGTGTGGTCTCATCAAGGCCCTGTACAATTGTAGCAAGACTTCCTTACTCTTATACTCCAACCCCCTTGCAATAAAGGCAAATATGCCATTAGCATTCCTCTTTGCTTGATGTACCTGTATGCTAACTCTCTGTGTTTTTTGCACGAGGACACACACATCTCTCTGAACACCAACATTTGAAAGTTTCTCACCATTTAAAAAATATTGCTTTTCTATTCTTCCTACCACAGTGAATAACCTCACATTTTCCTACATTATACTCTATCTGCCACCGTGCTGCCCACTCACTTATTCTGCCTATATGCCTTTGAAGACTCTTTGTGTTCTCCTCGCAGCTTACTGTCCCACCTAGCTTTGTATCATCAGGAGAATGCAGATAATCTTTGGGCTCCTTTACCCCAGAGGGCTGTGGATGCTAACTGTTTTCAAGACACAGATCGATACAATTTTGGATAATAAAGGAACCAAGGGATATGGTCAAATTTTGGGAAGGTGGAGTTAAGGCAGAAGGTCAGCCATGATTTTATTGAATGGCGGAGCAGGCTAGGAGGGTCGAATGGCGTCCTCCTGCTCCTATTTATTATGTTCATGTGTTCTTATAATATTGCGCTCACAAGTATCATCTTCTTCAACCAGAACGAAGGAACTTAACATGCTGCACAAAGTGTACGGGCCGTTTTAAGCTGCGAAGGTTTTGGGTGACAATTACTCACATTTAACAGTAGATCACTCAAGTGCAACTGGGAAAAGCACCACCGGAAGGGGAGCAGGCCGTTCAGACCCACGAGCCTCTTCCGCCATTCAGTTAGATCATGGCGGATCTGTATCTGAAATCCATTTACTCGTCTTGATTCCACATCCTTGCCTAACAAAAATCTATCAATCTGTTTTGAAATTTTCAATTGAACCCCAGCCTCAACAGCTTTTTTTCAGGAGAGAGTTCCAGTTTTTGAATCATTGAAACATGCAGCACAGAAGGAGTCCATTCGGCCCATCGTGCCCGTGTCGCCTCATTGAAGGAGTTATCCAATTATTCCCACCCGCTGTTTATTCCCCATAGACCTGAAAATGCTTTTTTTTAAGAATGTATCCAGCTTTCTTGAAAGTTACTATTGAACTTGCTCCCACCAGCCTTTCAGGCAGTGCATTCCAGATCATGACATCTCACTGATTAAAATAATGTCTCCCATCTCCCCTCTGCCTTTTTGGCATTTTTCGTAACTTCTACTATCTGAAAAAAAATTTTTTAAGATAATTTCTTTCAGAAAGAGACAGACACGGAGGAGGGTGTGGTTTTGTGCTTGAGAAACTGAACTCAGTTTTGTGTTCAGAAGCCTTGAGAAGGCTTGTAGTGCAAGACATCAGAAATGTCGCAAAAAGTAGGACAGGAAAGGAGCTGAATAAGGAATTGGCGTTTGGGTGGCCTCAGACTCGCGGGTTAATATCCTGCAATTTGTATGAGGAAGGGAAACTGTGATGATAAGGAGCTCATGGGTCTGCGGATCTGGGGGGCAAATTGGTTCCAAAGTGAAAAGGAAATTGTAATCTATGTGTGACGTTCAGACATTTAAATAAGCACATGTCACACATAGATCAGCATTAGTCAGAAAAGACAAACAACATGTGTTCAGCTCCTTGAGCCCAGGGTAAGCAAAGTCTAAATCATTCTTTCTTTCTTTCTTTCTTTCTTTCTTCCTTTCTTTCTTTCTTTCTTTCTTTCTTTCTTTCTTTCTTTCTTTTTTCTTTCTTTCTTCCTTCTTTTCTTTCATCCTCAGTAATTCTTTAATACGTACTGTGCAGCGAAAGGTTACATTCAAATGTTGCAGACAAGCTGTATCTCGATATCTGCTGTGTTATTGTGCAGACTCTACCTGTGACTATTACACTGTATGTTCCTGCGCACACTGGTAAACCGCAGTGTCTCCGACTTTTACACCTGTGATTACCAGTTTCATTTGCCGCTTTACACGATGGATGTTAATGGTGAATCTGCCTGCCGTGTATTCGCTATCAAATGCTGCGATGAGCCACACTGGCATTTGCCGTGCTCGCTGTACGAACCAATGCATGTAAGTGGTTGTGACCTCTTCATAGTTACACTGCATCGTTACATTTGCTCCTTCATCAACCGCTAACGACAGAGGGGACGGTTTTATAGCAGATTCACACGCCAGACCTGTGAGACAAGTGAACAAAGTCAATGATCATTCCAAGTCTACGATTGGATTTTCTTTCTGAAGTTACGACAAGCTCTGTATGGAAAACCTACACCATGTAAAACTGAAAAACAGCAAAAGACGGCGTGCTGTCAATGTTCTATTCATATCTCAGAATAAACTGAACACAATAGTGAAATAAAAGCTGAAACTGTGTAACATTACAGCGCTGAACCAGCGGTCAATCGATCACAGTGCCAATGGCCTTATGCCTCGTTTCCAACTTCAGAATGCAAATTTAACATGCAAATATCTTGCCTGCTGCTGACACATGCGCTGAAAACCGGCATTTCCGATCTGTCAAGAATCCTCTTGACCGATCAACCGCCTGCCCTGGAGAAGCGTCTCTGCGGGGGCTGAAAACCGTTAGAAATCTTACGCCTGGCGTAAGTCTGCTTTTACCAGCATAAGAGTTTAAAAAAGTAAAGAAATATTTTTTCACTCTTTTTATAATTTTAAAATACTTTTAAAAAAAGGTAAGTTTATTTATAGATCCGTAAAAACTTTAATTATTTTTTTCAAAAAAATAAATTATTGTTTAAAATATTTAATTTAATGCAATTTTAACTAATTTTAAATATGTGATGTTTTTTCAAAATGTATTTAATGTTTAACTGTTTTTTAATGTGATCCCCATTCATACTTTTGACAGATCTATGCGGAGAGACATGTCAAAGTATGTCGGGAGATTCCCTTCTTTGATTGGTTTCCCATGGCGCACGTGATCCCTTGGACGCTTGCGAACCGCATGCGCACCTGGGATACCTGGGTCTCTGTTCGCGCGGACCAGGAGAGACCCAGGATCGGAAGTGTCGGGATCTAAGGAGCCAGCAGGTAAGTTCGAAGTATTTCCCCAACCGGAAGCAACTGCACACAGGAAGTCTCCGATCGGAAAATCCGGCCCAATATTTCTTCAGTTTTAACAAAATCGTCTTCGCTTCCTTTCAGTTATCCAGCGTCGACAGCGGCGGAGGAGGAGCCTTTCTTTCTTTTTCTCCCACAGAGCGGTCGGCAGCGGGGAAGGAGGAGCGGACCTGGTTGGAGCGGCGGGAGCGGCGGCGAGTCGATAAAGGGAGCCCCGAGGCTCAGGTAGGCCTCAGACCAGCGTCGACAGCGGCGGAGGAGGAGCCTTTCTTTCTTTTTCTCCCACAGAGCGGTCGGCAGCGGGGAAGGAGGAGCGGACCTGGTTGGAGCGGCATTTAAGGAGGGTGGTGGCTTAAACCCGAGTTCCTACAGGGTAGGAACCCCCACCCGCCCTCCTCCTCTAACCTAGTAGTCTTTTAGCAGTCTAAAAACAGAGGTCACAAATTTTTTGGTCTCAGTTTCTTTTCAGCAGAGCAGGAACCGGGAGGAGCGGGAAGTCGGCGTAGGACCAAGGGGACACAAGACCGGGAAGTCAGCGAAAGACCAGGGAGGTAAGACTAACTGGTAAGTACTTTCCTCAAACCTTCCTAGAAAGTACAACTAAAACTAGTGCGATTTGGTTAGTTTAAAAAGGAATAAGAGGAGTACAGTATACATTGGTCTAAGTAAGCTTCGGGAAAACAAAAGTCAATAAATAAACTAAAACTAGAAAATTAATAAGTAATATAAGGGTTAAGTCATGGCAGTAGAGCTCGGACCTGTGTCATGCTCCTCCTGTAACATGTGGGAAATCATGGACGCTTCCTGTGTCCCTGACAACCATGTGTGCGGGAAGTGTGTCCAGCTGCAGCTCATGTGGGACCGCATGACGGCCCTTGAGCTGCGGATGGACTCACTTTGGAGCATCCACGATTCTGAGAGGGTTGTGAATAGCACATTTAGGGAGTTGGTCACACCGCAGGTTAAGGCCAGAGTAGATAGTACATGGGTGACCAAAAGGCAGAGCAAGGGCAGGAAGGTAGTGCAGGAATCCCCTGGGGTTGTCTCCCTCAGCAACAGGTTCACCGCCTTAGGTGCTGTTGTCGGGGGGGATGACTCATCGGGGGAAGGCACCAGCAGCCAGGCTCATGGCACCATGACTGGCTCTGTTGCAAAGAAGGGAGGGAAAAGGAGTGGCAGGGCTATAGTAATAGGGGATTCGATTGTAAGGGGAATAGATAGGAGTTTCTGTGGTCGCGACCGAGACTCCAGGATGGTAATTTGCCTCCCTGGTGCAAGGGTCAAGGATGTCTCGGCGCGGGTGCAGAACATTCTGGAGGGGGAGGGGGAACAGCCAGTTGTCGTGATACATGTTGGTACCAACGACGTAGCTAAAAAAAGGGAAGAGGTCCTACAAGTAGAATTTAGGGAGTTAGGAGCCAAGCTAAAAAGTAGGACCTCGAAGGTAGTAATCTCTGGATTACTACCAGTGCCACGTGCTAGTAAGAGTACAGAGAACAGGATAGTTAGGCTAAATACGTGGCTTGAGCAGTGGTGTAAGAGGGAGGGTTTTAAATTTTTGAGGCATTGGGACCAGTTTTGTGGTAGGTGTGACCTATACAAAAGGGACGGTCTACACCTGTGCAAAGATGGAACTGAGGTTCTCGGGGTAAATTTTGATAAAGCAGTTCGGGAGCATTTAAACTAGCATGGCAGGGGGCTAGAAACCCATGTAGTGAAATAGAGGAAAGTGAAAGGCAGACAGAAATAAATGGTAAAAAGGAGAGGAACAAAAAACAAAGGGCCAAACTAATTCATAAAAAATGTGAGCATAAAAAAAGCCTGAGGGTTTTATACCTTAATGCGAGAAGCATCAGGAACAAGGTAGATGAATTAGCTGTGGAAATAGAGGTTAATAATTATGATCTAATTGGGATTACGGAAACATGGTTGCAGGGTGAGCAGGGCTGGGAGCTTAACATACAGGGGTATTCAGTATTTAGGAAGGATCGACAAAAAAGAAAGGGA